>JAYMTF010001242.1:0-25065 GCA_036897485.1 Pelargonium nanum | reverse complement strand
GGGTTAGTAGTAATCAGTACGATTCGAACCGACGTATGTAAGTTTTGCAGACTCATGCTTTACCACTTGGCTACGATTCCCCGTTAAAAGCCCCTCTAGAGATTTCTTGACAGCAATAAAACTTGTGGAATACTCTGGTAAAAAGAATAAAGGCACAAACAAGATAGGCAGCTATTCTTTCTGATAAAAAATTTTATTCTATATAGAAGATTTAAGTTTCCCGGGACCCCATTTACCAGGAATTTTGTCGAAACCTGATTTGCCTTTTATACTTTATAAACTCTCATTATGTACCGATGGGTTATTTAAGGGCTTATGCTTATAATTAAGGAATATATTACAGCGAAGGAAGAGCTAAATCTGAAGAATAAAAATAATTAAACAAAGCATAAAATTCTTGATGACAGGACATATTGCTAATAGAATCCTATTTGGGAAAAATAGCCGAGTGCTTGTTTAAGGTTTTTGGTTTGCTAAATCTATATATTATTTAAAACGTGTATTGTGGGTTCTAATTTCATTTACTCCTAAAAAAAATTTAACTTCACTTCACTAGGGGTTTAATTTAATAGTCCACAGAATCCTTACAAAAAGAAATAGAAAACCGCACTTCCAAGAAAAAGATAAGGTCATTTTATAGCTATAACTAAGTACTTACTCCGTTTATTCGGCGCCTTCCCCCAGTCCCTTTAGGAACACTCGCTATATAATTAATATAAATAAGCTGTCGTTGCATACCCTAAGCTTGGTTTATCCCAGGTAACCGTGACAGTGAAAATGAATTCTTAATTTGGCACTCGGGGCTCTTACTTGCTTGATATTGTAGCTTTAAAGGCTTCCCATTTTGTTCTCAGAGCCTGCTTCATAGGGATTTCTATAAGTTGAAGATTTAAAGGAAAGTGCTATTTAGACTGAATTAAGTTTATATTCTGAATCTTTTTAAGTGCTCTAAAAGTAATAGTTAATATTAAGGGGCGCGCTCCTAGACTAGATCAAAAATCTCTAAATCCCGTTTAAACTTATAAAATAAAAGGAAACCCCAGCCAATTGTACTTAAATAAATTAGAGAATTCCCCGCTAAAGGAGTTCTAAAGCCCTTAAAAATTCTAGAAATTCTAGACTGACTTCTTTGTTACTCTTCATAACCTTCTTTCTTACCTATACCCCTAAGAGTCTTTTTATTCTTGCTCTGTATCATTATCTTACTCTTAAACTTCATACCTATTCTCTTAATATAATAACCATAACTTTTTTTCTAGAGCTATACCCGTAGTTAATCTTAGGGTTCTTGCAGCCTGGACTTATCTTATTCTACTAGCTATCTTTTCTACTTATTCTATAGGTATTCTTATAGTTATTAGCTACTAGAGTTAAGTACATTAAGGTGTATCTTCCTCCCGCTCTTTGTGCTTATCATTAAAGAGGATACAAACCTTATATGGTAGGGAGGAGGTCCTGAGTCCTGAAACAAATTTTATGGGCAAGGTTCTATTCCAAAGGATATTCTAAATATTATTTACTACTAAATAAAAAACGAAGGCTATACCTTTTCGTTGGTGTGTTTTTTAGTTCATACTTATTTTATTTATATTTCAAAAAGCAGAAAAACTATACTCATTTGTAAACTATTTTTATAAAGCTAAGGAGTTCCCTTTAGATATATAGATTCCGGATCGGTTTTGAGGGAGGTTAAAGGGCCGGGGTTACCCCTTGACGCCCGGAATTCTTATGGTTATCACTAAAGTATAGTTATTCTTATTACATATATGCACTAGTTATCAGTATATATGTAAAAACTACTACTATCAGGAATTAAGGGCTCAATTGTGTTTTAGCTCATTTCTTTTTCTTGCAAAGAGTCCTTATTAAACCTACAGTTTAAGCCTAGAATGCTAGACAGTAAAAGCACAACACGAATCGCAAGGCGAGATATCAATCCTCAGCAAGGGTAATAAGAAAAACACCGGATACTCTCTTATATCTAGAAAGAGAAGAGAGGTAAGAAAAGGAAGAATGGCATTTACGAATATCTAAAAAGTAAGCGGTAATTAGGAATTAGAAGATTAAATTGCTGAGAAGAAACTCTTTACCTTAGTACTTCAACCTTGAACGGGAGCCTAATTAAAAATTATCGATATTTTTTGCTTATTCTCTGGCTGAACAACTTTATTTCCTAATGCTTTTCATTCAATAAATCCTTAGTTAGTATTTACTACCAATAAGAACAAAAAGAAAAGAGCTTAACTATCCAAGCAGACTTTCCTTAGATGAATCCAGCATTCGAGTAGAGACTTTTTTGATCTATAAATAATTCTTCTTTTCTCGAGTAAGAAGAGCCATATGATGGAATTTCATTTACTAGTGCTCATCTTTCCTGGAATAAGATCTTTAAGGCAATATGGGGAACATAGACCACTCAAGAAGCCGATGTTCTTTTAAGGGATACCTGGGACTATTAAGTAATTTACAAACAAGCAAAAAATAGAGTAGATCCTTTATACTCAAGTTAAAAGACCTTCCAAATCTATATTCATCGAGAAAACTTAGTTATAAGAAACTTAGTAAAACATCAGTAAAATACAAAAAAAAGAAAGTAATTACTTCTTTTTTTGATAGTACGGGTTAAATTTGAATGATCCTATGTAAGTTGTAACTATATAAAGAAAATCACGTAAATAGAATAAAGACTACTCATCTTATGGGGTTACGTTGGTAAAAGGAATTCCGAAGACAAAAACTGGTTTGTTAAATAAGAGGGGCTCCTCTAAAGGTAATTAATTACTTGGAACTGTGGATAGGATAAGTTTTAAACTATAAAAGACCCCTTAAAATGCAAAAGTGTAAAGTTTTACTTTTTGCAAATAATCAAAAACAAAAATGGAATTTTCAGTAAAATAATAGAAACGCCCGCCAAATTTACATTTTAATGGATTTTTATTCATTTTTACTATCCTAACATATAGCAGCTGTAATCCCTCTCTTGATAATACAGCTTTTTGATGTACTTCCAAACCTCTACTTAGACTTAGTTAGAGTAAGTGTAACCCTTTTTTATAGGTAACCTATTTCTTCAAAAAGCATACTGAACAGTCCTAATAACTTAGAATCCCGGCTGCATTAAATTACCTAGAATTATTAATCTTTGATCTACTTTACTTAGGCTATAAACTCTACTTGCACGTGTTTGAAAACTATAGATTTTTAACAGTAGCTTCTACCCCTAGTTTATGTAAGTACGTATTTTTATAACGTTTGAAAACAAGAAAGACAAAGTTATCACCTTTCTAAACAGCTGGGAAAAAGAAAACGTAACACCAATTAAGTTGAAGTTACAGACCAATATCTAGCTACTTATTTATCCAGCAAATAGGTATCACCCGATTTGATCGGGAAATAATAAATTGCACACTACTATTGTTCCTTACTTTAGGTACTCTAAAAAGTCTTGTGCGAAAATTGATAGTAGTTGTAAGAAATTTAAATACATACTTGAATCGATATTTTTGAATAAATTTATGGTGAGGGGTATTTATAGATATTAAAAGAACTCCTTAAAGGAGAGACCCGCCTAAAAAGGGTTTATTTATAATTAACTTTGATAAATATTCTAGTCAAATCGTGTAAGTTAGTCGATTCTTTTCTTTTTTTAGTCAAGGATTGCGGTTGAATTTATCACTTTCTGTATACTAATCCGAGTATAGGGTCCGTTTTTCCGGTAAATTTGCTATAACTAAAAGTTTTGGGAATAGACCTAAAGGAGTCCCGAAGGATACCCATACGCACCTGAAAAAGTAAGGGCTAGGGGCTATTGAAATGAAAAGATATCGGAGTTTTTTGCATATTTCAAATGTCGTACAGAAGAGGCCTACTATTTCCTATGAGTGCTACTAGGCATAGAAACCACAAAAGGATCTGTAAAAGAGGCCTCATACTCAACTTATATGAATAAGATTAAACCTATAACACATAAATTGGGCGGTACGTTTTATGAAGAATAAGCAGAAGAAAATATAAGTAAATTTAAAATTTACTCATCTGAATCAAAGGAATAAAAACGGACTCTTTTTGATTATAGTTAAGGAGTAAGTTATACGAATATAAACCGCCTATGTAACAGCAAACTTATTTATATCCAAGAAGCTTGTATTTGAGATACTCATTAGTAATTATCATCAAGACGACATGACTTGAATTAACTACGTTTTACCCATTTTCGGAGTTATAGTATAAACCGGATATCCTAAAGGTAACTCTCTTATTGTCCCAATTCCAAGGCAAAAACCATAAGGTGGTGACGAACTCTCGCTTTAAACTTTTTTGTATACTTTTAAGCTTATTTATTGCCCGGTATACCTGGAAAGTGTAAAACCTTTTAAGTAAAGAAATCCTGTATATTATATGGATGTTCTACTATTTTTGAATAATACTAATTATCCTTTCGAAACCCATAGAGTCATTTAATAAAAACCCCAGCAAGACAGCTAATTTATATATAATCTGGTATCTATCCTATTATAGGTCTCTTTTGTTCACTCAAATGATATGACCGATTGCTAGGAAGCAGATTCGGATACCAACGGAAGAGAAGCCTCCTAGGCCAGTTACCCGTTTGGAAAGACTCTACTTGTATTTAATTTTCAATATAACATAACTATATGAAACGTAAATATTGATTAAACTTTTACTTCCGGTTTTCTTCAATTTCATTGTAGGACACTAAAAACGTCATAGAAAAATTCCTAGCCTTAAACCACCTGCTTGGATGAGTAGCTCCTATCGACTAGGAGATAACCCCTACTAGTATAAGTTTAAGGTCATCCCTTCCTTGCAAACAAAAAAAGATTTGAATCCCCCGTTATATCACTTAAAGTAATGAAGATACTAGATATTCATAGCAAATCACGGATCTAAACAAGAAGGCTTATGAGTAGTTAAAGACTACGACAGTTCCTAATGAGTGCTGATTTAGGGGTTGGGGTTAGGACTATGCATGAGTTTAAGGGTATTCGGAAATGTTCTAGTTGAGTTACAGACCAATGGAACAGATGGCAGTATATATAATCGAAAACCAGCAAGGGTTAAAAGCGAAATCGTTTATGAAGTTGCAACTTACATTGCACATGAAATATAGGAACAGTTAATAGCAGGTACATACCCGTTAATGCTGATTTACGTGTACCACGGTAAGGGGAGCGAGAGTCCCTTTATCCCCTTAACTAATTTATAAGAACTCTAACTACACATACTCCGATTAAGTCGCAGTATTAAAATCCCAAAAGAATAGTGCCGAAGGTTTGCTGTGCCTTTGTTATAATAACTTTATTAAGGGCTCTTTCTTCAATCAAATTATACAGAATTTAAGTCAAAGGAAATATAGCGTATCTTGTGCCTGGCGAAAAACGGGACTAGGCATTAATATAAAGCAATATTTTTTAGGCTTATTTGTTGTATAGTTCACACCTTTAAAATTATTTTTATAAAAATAAATAGGGTAATATATCCCAGACTACATGAATACAAGTAATAAATAACTAAATAAATATTCGTTTTTGTATTACAGGTTTCTCTTATTTTTTCAGGTGAGTCCTTATAGGTTTTCTTACTGAATTTATCCTTTTTCAGAGCTCCTTCTGATTCTACCATAGCTTCTGTTTATTTTTCTGTGTTTTATTCATACCAGCTAAAAAAGGGATGGTTGACCTATATACATACAAAGTTATAGCTAATCACACGCACTAGAGTTAGTAGCTTGGACGGCTGCTCGGGGATTCCTCTTCTAAAGGAGAGACTCTGTTAAATAGTGAGTAAAGTTTATTAAGAAAAGTCCTATTATAGTGTCAGACAAGGTTTGTCGATTCGAATTTTGATGAGTAGATGCCCCCTGTTCCTAAAAAGTTATGTTCATAGAAAATTACTGTAATAGAAGCTCATAGGATTATCCAAAGCTCTCTATATCGCTAGGGTTTTATAGTAAGTGTCTATTTTCTTTTTATCTAGATGCAGAACTTTCTACTATATACAAAGTTTTATGCAAATTGAACCGACATGCTGAAAAAAGGATTTCCATATTTGTTGCAAGCAGTTTTCTGGCATACCCTTAATGATAAAATACCTTATAGTAAATAGGGCCCTTTACTACTTACAAGATATATCCCATCTGTCATGAGCGAACACACCTTTTTTACCCTAATTATGAATTTAAATTTGTGCTATATTCGAGAAAAATATGATCTATAATACCTTTATTACCAACGAGCGTCCGATTAAGGTATTACTAATGTAATATATTTTAGCAGGTATTAGTAAAGCGCATAGCTAAGTCACTCTATTCTAATAAACTAAAACTAGCTGTAAAAATTCCCATTCTACCAGGTTTCTTTAGTGTCCATAGGAAAAAGCTGAACTGAACTTGCAATAGCAAATATAGGATAAAAATCGCAGTTTTGTCCATTTTTACGCTTAATGATTACGAGATTAGGGTTATAAAAGTAACTAGGGGTAGGCTTAAAATCTGCAGCTTTCTTTTTGTTATACTTATGAAATCGTTTTATCAAGCACGAGAGCCCCGAGACATGAACGAGGTCTCATAAAGACTGTCTCCTCTGTTAAAATTATCCCGCGTACGAGCAAATATGTAAAGAAAGCTGGGTTCTGGCAGTTCTCCCTAATACTAGGAATTTTGGGTCCATTAAGCCGTGAACTTAGAAAAAGGGAGCTTGTTCCCGATTAAGTATAAGATTTAGATAGTATTCGGCAGATCTATTTAACTACTTCATAATAAGACTTCTAATATATTTTACGCCCTATAATAGGGTAACAAGGATTTCTAGTAAGTAATATTCATATACTTTCAATTGATTTATTTTAAGAGGGTGCCCCAGAGTAGGGTATTCTACATGTACTTATATCTGTTTGCAGGTTTACTTAACACTTATTATCCTGTGGAATTTCCAGAACCAAATATCCCTTGATTTGAGTAGATTAAAAGAGACCCCTGTTGAAAGGCGAAAAAAGACTCTCGTGGATTACTAATCTAAATTTAAAGTACCGCCCCCTGACTCCGCTTCTGTGTTACGTTATTTGTAATTACTTATTTCTTAATAAAAAGATAAGGGGTACCCCGGTAAAGAGGTAGCCTACAAGGATCGATTTCCTTTAGAAAGCAAGAATTCAGCAACTTCTTTTACTCATACGGGTCGGCTTTTAAGGGTAAGGTACCTCCGAAAAAGGGCTAGTCTGGAGTTTACTACAAAGCTATTTGATTTCGTATTTTGTAAAAAGAAGCTCTTTCATAAAGGGGCTCTCTGTCAGCTGTAAGCGGGCAGTCACCGCGGTAGGGTTCTTACTCAACTATAGAGGCGCTACGATTTGCATTTCCTTATTAAGGGGGTCCCTGCGATACTTGTTTCGTATAATAGAAGTGTTTTATGCTAAGCCAGCGTTAAGTCACAAAAGTAAGTACTCTTGGAGTTAATAAAGAGGTATTGTATAAGAAACTAGGGGTACTTTTCCATATATGTTTCGCTTATAGTGTTGTATAAATTATAACGAGTTTCTAAAATAAGGAATGCCTAGATTTTTCAATGTCAGTCATAAGGGTATCCTCCCGAGGATTTCTTGAGGAGAACTAATACAAATAGGTTGACGCTAGGCTGTACCCCGTAAAAAAAAAGTAAGCTTCCCTAGAATTGGACTTTATACTCGTGGATTATTCATTACCTTAAGATTGTAATAACACAAGAAAGATTCTACTATAACTAACTTAAGGACAGCCAGGGAATCCTCTAGGACTTAAAGCATAATTTATGTCTAGGAATCCATTTCTTAATTTAACAATCCCCCTTCTTTTAAGTTGCCCCTTTTAATAATAGAATATTAATAGAAGACTAGAGTTAGGACTCCTACTAGTTCATTTTTATTAAAGATTAAGTTTTTTAAACAATATGAAAAGGAAATCCTCTTTGTAATAGTTAGGTACAAGGTGTATATAAAGCAACACCAGAGTATAAAAATACTATAACCGCATACTTCAAAACAAGCAGCTAACCGGTAAATGTTCAAGTTTAGAAGTCAAGTCAAATATGCAATTCTATTGGTTAGTGTTTTTCGTCTTGGGTTTAAAATATAAATTTAAAATAATATCCTAATTAGTCTTACTAACCTCGTACAGAGAGGAAAGGTTCTTCGCAAAGAGAGCCCAGTTAGAATAGTGATTTTTCTTTTGGATATTCACAGTTTATTTTATTCTGAAATGACACTATAAAAAGAGCGCCTTACTAGTTAACTAGTATAAGGTGTTATAAATTTTATAGTAGCCTTTCATATTATATATGGGTAGTAGGTCTCATGCTAAGTCCAGTGTATTGTGCTTATATAAATTGATATCGACTTGGACAGTACCTATTAATGTTAGAGTTTTAAAGCTTATAACTGCACTTTATTTGATCGTCGTAAACATATCTGAAGTTTATACTAGCAAAAAGGGGGATTCTCTTTTATAGCATACGTAAAAAAGATATAGAGTTTCCTTTAGTAGCAACGAATCTAACTACTGTACCCGGAATTGACTGATACTCTTAAATCTGAAAATTCAGCACAGGACTCTTAAGGAACTCCTGTAAAGGGCTAGCTCTCTTATTTATACTACTTCAAAGGTTTAAAAACCAAGAAAATAAAATTCTGTATTTATTCAAGCACTTATAATAATATACCGGGAAATAAAGATTGCCTTTCTCCCCAAAAGGGGTTTTTCTACAAAATAAAGAATATGCTTTCTTCCTCTGACTTTCAGTCAAATTAACAAAGGGCAGAGAGCTTAGAAATAGGTAAACTCTGGGTCATATCATAGTATAGTAACAGCTAAAATGTTAAGAATAAAAAGAAAATTAAGAGCAAACACAAGTAATTAAGTAATTCTGAAATAAAGAAAAAGCACACAGGCATTTAGGAAGCTTTCATTAGTAGCTTCTGGAATTGGGAATAGGGGCATTTGAGACATAACTCTGATCCCCCTTAACCCTAAATGGGAGCCCGTAGCTAGGCTTTAAGACAAATAAAATAACTTTTGCCAGGCACAGTTCTTCTTTAAGATAAACTGATCTAAATAAAAGATTAACAATTACCGGGCTAAACCTGGGGTTTCGAGGGGAACTATATTACATTGAGGTTCTAACTATATATTAGAAAAGCCCCTTTTGACAGAAAGAGTCCAACAATCCGGTGTTCAGAGTTCCAGTTTTTCACATAGTAATTTAATGACTAACTCCTAGCTTTATATCTTAAAGAAGCCGAATTCAGTTCTTAAGGGTTTTAACTTCAGAGGAAGGGAGCGCCCCTAGATATTATAAATCTTTATTCTTTGCAAGCCGGGTCCATTCCCTCTTTTAGATGTAGAGAAATACAAAAATTTGAAGTATTCGTACAAATCCTAAGTTTCTTTCCCAATAAAGTAAGCGGACTCTATTTCCTGGTTATTCTAAAAACCTTGCTTGTTACTTAATAGATAATGCTATTCCTGTAGTTAGAGATGTAAATAGATAATACTATAGTACTTTAAAGTACTGCAAAAAGCTCCCCTTCTAAGATCGATTTGCACCTCAGCTCCTGAGCTAGCTACGCCCAGTTTCATAGGGTCCGGAGAATTTAATCTAATCGAGGTGCTCCTTTTACGAGGCTTTTGGGATTTATTATATCATTTATGACTGTAATTAGTATAATAAATATTAAAGCTTTCAGATGCGTGCCACTTTCTATACCTTGATACGGGAGCTGCCCTTTCAAAAAATACATTAGATGTTTCCCAACTATAAATTTACTTATTATAATTAAAGCTTTGCTATGCTACAAATAAAAAGAGAAAGGCAGCTCTGAGCTACTCTATTGGAACAAATTGAACTTTTTTGTTGATATGCTACACAAAGAGCGAGCATATACCCTAAGGACCTTCTGTGTAACTACTTTTGTATCCTTATCTGGGATTCTGGGATAAATCCTATATAGCATATGTTATTAGGGCAAGGGGTCCATAAACTATAATTATAGTATAAGAGCTCTCCTGAGCAATATAGAGAGCGTAATCCTAAAAAAGTGCAATCATTGCTCTTTAAAAGTAAGCCCCTGGCAGTGTCGATAAAGTCGTTATAAAAGACCTTGTCAATTCGTAGGGACACACTTATTCTATATCTAATATCTAAGAAAGATAAAAGCCCGTGCCCCTTATTCTTGGTTCTTGGATAAGGATAGCTAGACTTATGCTTAATTGTATACTAACTAAAGTCTCCGGTTTTGGTTTTATACTATGCAAATCTCCCCCCCATTTTTTTGAGCTCTAGGCATTTGGCAATCCTTAAAGTCGTATAAGGGATCCTCCAACTATTTACTATACCTTACTACACATGCGTTAAAAGGACAGTATAGTTTTAGTTTACCGAGCAATTTTTCTATCCACCTTTCAGATTCGAAAACTTCGTTATTAACTTAGGTACTCCTACATAACGTAAAAGATTAGGGGAACTCGGGGTTTCAATATCTATTTAATTTTCAAGAAAGGGACTCTGTGTAGCTTATAACAGGGCTCTATTTCTATTCCGGGTTACTGGATCAATTTATAGATTGTAATACAAGAATTTTTTATTATTCTATACTAAATAAAGAAAGCTTGTCAGCTTGTAGCTAATTCCTATAATACCGGTTTTGTTGTATATAATAAGTAGTTTATATCTTGAGAACTATATAAAGTAGGACAGGCAAGCAAGATGCTGGAAGCAGAATTTTATTGCCACTCTTTATAAAGTGTAATAAGTACTAGTGGGCTTTTGTCCCTTAGTATATGTCCCCTCTCTAAAGGGTTGTACCCACTCTGGAACATAATATAAAAGACATTATGCTAAAGAGTTTCGTGTATAAATTACTAGAGCTAGATATTTTCTTTACTTACTGAGTAACAAGACAAAACCCTTAGTGGAATACCTTTATATTTGAAGCTCCCATACATAAAATGGAAAAGAGGGGAGTCAATCCAATACGATCCATAGAAAGAGAGATATACCGAGCAATGTTATTGCGCCTTAGGTAAAGCAAGTAATCAATATAAAAACCTAAAAAGGGAGTAGCGAATAAGATGGATCACTGAGATTAGGAGTTTAGGATTTAACCAGAAGTCACTTCAAGATTGATATCAGTGGAAGTAAAGATCTCATTTTATCATTATTCTATTGCTAAACAAAAACTATAAACAGGGAAATTTAGAAGTATCAAGTCGTATTGTTAAGTGTAAGATGAGAAAAGGATGACTATGCTGGAACACCGATTACTCTCAATAGAGGCGCTCCCTCTTAAATTATATACGAACGAACAAAGATCGCAACCTTGAGGATGGACAATTATGGGCTTTGAGAACGCGATAAGTACTTTGGAAAAGTAGGAACTAAAGCATATCAGTTGTTTGTCTTAGAAGACGGTACATATTTAGGAAATAAGCAATCCATATTCTCCTTATTAGTAAGGTGCTTTTACTACGATAGGTTTTTCGGCGGCCCTAGATATCCTTTCTTAAAACAACAAATATAGGAACTTACGCATATTTTTTGAGTGTTGGTCATATATTGAAAAACTATATACCTATAATTATTAGATTCCTCAAGACTCTTTTAGGAGTATCTGTTAGATGCTCTCAAGTTATTAAAAGGGGCAACTATCTGCAATCCGAGGGTTCTTCTACTAAGGTAAGGCTCTAATTTAGCTTACTAAAGTAAGACTAATCGCATTCTAGATGCTAAGAATATTTTAGATAGACTTATGTTTATAGACAAATATGGGCTAATGCTCTAAAGTTGGAAATCAAGGAATACAACAACAAAAGTGGTAAACGAACATAACTCGAGAGTTCCTTAAAGCTAGGAGTAGTGAGTGTTTATATCCTAAATAAATGTGGTTTCATCAAGAAGCACGAAGGTACAAGATTTACTGCTATCGGTACGTAGTATATTCATAAGTATACTATAAAGCGGTCAAATCCCAGATTTAGTATATTTAAAAACTGAGGTTCTTTCTCTATTCTTAGTCTTAGTGCATTTTTTAGACCCAGGTATGAAGAGTTTAACATTTTAATTCCATATTAGTCATAAGATTCATTCAGTATAAAAAGTAAGTGAGCTATTGCCGCAGAAATATCACTGGTAATAGGATTTATAACAGAAATCCATTAGTAATTCATAAGTAAAAATTATTAAATTCGGGACATATCCCTTAATTAAATAAGAGGCGGTAATATAAGAAGCCTTATATAATATATACTATAAACTGGAATAATAAGGTATAAATATTATATATAGGGGCAGACTCTATAATTAAACTTTGTAGTTTAAGAACTCCTTATTTATTTCTCGGTAAACTCTTGTAATATACTGCAATTATTAATTTGATTAAGGCAACCTACTCATACTATTTTTGTAGATAACTAAAAAAAGTAACTCCAAGCTTTGTAAAAAGGGTAGTATTATATAAAGGGGTAGTTTAATTTAATCAGTATTTACTTTATAGGTATATTCTAGGAAAAAGTCAAGTTTCGGAACCTACGATTTACCACTGTTCTCAGTTTTGTATTTGTTTAATACCTAACTACTTGGCAATCAAATAAAGATTACGTATTTTAGAGCTCATTAAACTATAAAAACCGGGCTTTGAAAGATAAAGAATGTTATCCCTCTTAAAATTTTAGAATTTAATATTCACGTAGTATAAATTAGTTTTTACTATATCATTTAGTATACCTCAAAAAAGGATATCCCGCAAAAACTTGAGAAAAGTGGTTGGTACGACGCGGAATGTAACCGAATAAAAGCCATGGGTTCGAATCCTTTTACTAGGAATTCTAAAACACTTCATAAAATGAGTTAACAAAGGTTTGAGGTGCATTAAGTTTACTTTATTATTTCCTGTTCACTACACTCTGCAGAAATTTTAAATAGCCTTGGTACGACAGATATTTTATCGTTATTGAGACTTTCCTTTTCTTGTATACGACATTGCTAAAATAGAATTCTAGGCTAGGCGGTAGGTTATATGAGACGGCTTTTACAACCGTGACCTCTTTATCCCAAATGCAGATAATATGACTTTGTCCCTTGCGTGACGAACTTACTCTAATTATTATCTTTTTTGCTAAGTGTATCCCGAGAGTATTCCCTTTAATACTAGTCTTAGAACTGGATACTAAGTTACTAGTAAGTAATTTCTTTAGGAGGCTATTTCAAACAATGGCATTTTAAGGCCACTCTATGTTCTTTTACTATAAAACTATGCTCAAAAAAGCTTTTTATCTAGTAACTTAAATTCTCGTAGTATATATGAATCCTTATTATGGGAATAAACTTAAAACCGAAAACGGAATCAGATAAGAAACTAGGAAAGTACATAAATTAAATGAAGATATTTCTAGTTGTGAGAATAATAAAAAATCCTTTATAAATACCTAGAAATACCTTCTGGAGTTTTATTCACGTACATCTCTTTTTCCCTCGCCCTTGGACTAACAAGGTAACTCAATGTTATTTTTACTTAATAGATGATTGGACAAAAGAAATCGCCTAATCAAGAGTCCAATCTTGTCTTCGTATATAGGACGCAATCATTTGGAAGGGTTGTCCCTTTAAATTTGCATACTTCGTAGCCTACTAAAGGATTTTATTAGATCAAAGATCGTGTTAATAAAGGGGCTTTGTACTCTATTATAAAAGTCAGTTTTCCTTTAATGTTGAGCACTTGTACGTAAGTTATTAGAATCCTAAAACAATAGGATCCCTTTTTTGGTGTAGAATGATTAAATCCAATTTAGTTATAGCAGGAATTCTTTACTAAAACTCTTTCTTACTTTGAAAATATCAATTAAGAAAATAGAACTATGATAAGAATCCACCTTAATAAATTAAAAATTTTTCCTGTTTTAACAGTGAGCTCACAATTAAAATCTATCCTATATTTTTTGGAGCTTAACTAAGTTCTATTCTGCTCCGTAATTATATAAATATCGTGAAACAAACCAGCCAAGGTTTCTGTTGAATGGGATTATTTCTTCGATTTAGAACTAAAACTTTGTTATTATCTTTTATATTAAGTTAAGTAAATTACTCGGAGTTGCCACAGACAAGCCCAGTTTGTCCCTACTAGTTAATTAAAGGAAATTGTTTCCAAGAAAAAAGAAAAAGGGGGGTCCTTATTAAGTTTAGCGATGGAGGAGTTACTAATATATATAAAGATACCATATCCAAAGCGTTACCCGAGATGTCCTACTAAATGACCAGAACAGCTAGTAGTTTACATTTTGCCCCTCCCCAGCCTTTCTAATTTAGTATTTAACAAGCAAGATAGACTGGGTTAATATCTATCTAACTTTTCATAGCAAGAATATCTCACTAAGCGAATATACTTCTAAATAGTTTAGAATTCACCAACAACAAGACCGGGGTATTCGTACGCGAGTAGCTGTCCTATAGTGTTTAAGGAGTATATAAGTTCTGATTCCTAATTTGACATAGCAAGCACAACGGCCTTCTAAAAATTAAGAGTTACTGCTGCTAATAATAGAAGGAAAAAGCCATAAGTTCCAAAGAAAGCTATTTCGATTTATTGAAATCCTATATCTGTGCTGTTCCATTCTTATCTTATTTCGAGTATTCAGTAAAGTATGATAAAATAAACTTGAATTTGCTGGAGTATAGTCATAAGGAATTAGGGTTATTCTTGAATCCTTGTTAAACAGTGACCTAGATTAGATTAGTAAAAAAACTTTAACAAAACCTAAATTATATCATTACCTACCGACTTTTAAGCAAACCACTTTTATTACTAACTGTCCGAGGATATATAATTTCGCTAAGCTTTATTCGGAGGTAGACAAAGAATATATAGAATCCAGATTACAGATACTACTAATTAGGTTAGTATAAAACCTAATCGAACTTGACTTGCTTTTAAATATAATAGAATGCTTTTCAGAGTTTAGGGCTTACAAAAGAAAATCTTGTAGTTTTATCCCCCTTGTTATAAATTAACAATTTTTTTAGAGAAAAGCAGCATGCACAATATAGGAATTCTACCCCCTTTTGAGACTGGGAACCCAAAGAAACATTTGATTTTTATCAGAATTCAACTACAACATTTGTGCATTCTCTAGCTTCGATATTTGCTTTTAGAAGAGTATCCAGATTAAGTTACTAGGTATTCGTTAAGTATACTCATGGCCCCCGTTATCTATGGGCACCATTCTTATAACGGATTCCATTTATACGCTGTTCTAAGCTCTTTTAGAGGCAAGATTTCAAGAGAAAACAACGCATAAGAAAAGATTGCCTAGAATCTGATATAAAAAAGGTTCGAACTTAAGGTATTGAAATTGAACTAGTAAATAAATATTTTTTTAGAACTTATTACATTATT
This sequence comes from Pelargonium nanum, assembly GCA_036897485.1. NCBI lineage: Eukaryota > Viridiplantae > Streptophyta > Magnoliopsida > Geraniales > Geraniaceae > Pelargonium > Pelargonium nanum. Next base: position 9,630 of record JAYMTF010001242.1, on the reverse strand, counting down.
ATCTTGTAACTATATTTATAATGGATAATGGGAGGGTACCTAAAAACTCATATTTATTTTTTCTTATTCGGAGTTCCTATGCTAATGTGAAATGTTTTTTAGTTGGTTCGGTAGAGCATGAGTCCATACGAGGTAATGCTGTAGTATACATTTCGGTTTTCTTTATTATCAATAAGAGCCTGGAACGGATTTTTTTATTTATCTAGAAATCATACTTGCTTCGAGAGTGCCCTATGGGTGCCAACGGCAATTTCATATATAACAACAGCCAAAAGCATAGAGTAATTGTAAGTATAAAATGTACTCAACTTTGCCGTTTCCGAGCCCCGGGCTACTTGAGAGGCTCAACCGAAAAATGCACACTTACCCTTTACTAAATAGTATTTTATAAGTGTAGTTCTTACCCTAGTAATTTTAAAATATTAAGAATATAGGATCATTAATGAAATCCTCCGCGTATCGCGCTTAGGTTGTCGACGACATCTGATGATACTGAGAGATAGGTTAATTTAGAGTTAGAATTGAAAAGATTAAGAGAACAAGCAGCACCATCGTTTAACCAGCTACAAAAATTCGGGTTTTCGAAACTACTTACATTACGGGTATACTTAATATCCTAACCTTTTTTTTAGGAGTACGTAGCATTACACCAAATTAAGTCGTCTTTTACAAGAGAATGCGAGCTTTTAGCGCGGTAGCCTATCATTGTAATTTATTACAAGACTTAGGAACCTTTCCTGAGTTTTCTTATTTAGCAACTCCGTTTTAACTATTATAGAGTAGTTAATAAGATTTCTTACAAGGATTTCAGGTCTAGAATCTAGAACTTAAAATATCTATATATAATTTAAGGATATTGGCCTTTTTTTAGACTCTTTCAAACGAGCCCTTTTAAAGAATAACTTTTTCTTCTTTCTTTTAAACTATAAATAAGCCTGCTGCTATAGACATTAGCATGAAAACTTATCTATAAAAGATATAATAATCACATAGATATAGAATCCTTTTAGTCTATATATTCTTACAAGACTTCTTGTATAAGAGAAAGCCTTGTATTTTCAGGGTGTATAGCTCAGTTGGTAGAGCATTGGACTTTTAATCTAATGGCCGCAGGTTCAAGTCCTGCTATACCCAATAAGAATAAGACCTAGACTCTTAGTAATGAAAACAGAGTGTAGTATTCCAATGTATTAGAGTTTGGGTGGATGTCTGAGCGGTTTAAGGAGTCGGTCTTGAAAACCGAAGTATTGAAAAATACCGGGAGTTCGAATCTCTCTTCACCCGAAAATACACAAGATAACAAAAAGCTTTAGTATACACCCGAGTAAAAGTTCTAGTAATAGTGAATCGGAATTTCGTTTCTTATACAAAATCATAAGTCATTTTTATTATTAACTTTCGTCCTTTAATTATAAAATTAAGTATATTGAAATTGACCCTAGATCTAAGTGCAAGACTAAGGTATACTTACTTCTTTTCCAAAGGAAGCTTGACTTCATACCCAATAAAAAAGGATCCCACACCTAAGTTTTAGCACATTTCCTCTTTGGATTAGGCAACAAAAGAAGAGCTGTGCTAAATCGTTTTATACAAACACCAAAAGAATTGGACGAATTCCGTTTGACCACAATTTATTCAGTGATTTTTGTTCCGTGTTCTTATCTTATACGCTCCTATTTATATAAGCTTATGATCGTACTGAGAATATTCTCGCGCTCAAGATAATTAACCGGCCAAGTTATTGCTTAGCTTAACTGTTACGTAAAGGAAAGATAGGTAATAAAAAATAAGGATAGCTTGAGAAAAAAAAAGTAAACTCATAATCTCAAATTATAGGCTCATCCGGTCCTTCTGCTACATAGCCCTTGTGAGTACGGGGTTGCCTTATAAGATTTCTGCTTTATCCAAATATTTGTAGATACGTATATTTACAAGAAAGAGTTTTTTTAATTTACGAATTACATCTTGATTTACCACAAGTAAGTACTACAAGTGTATGTCTTGAATATTCGACTACTAAATATTATTATTCCTGTTAATAGTTTTATTCCGGATAGCGAGTGCTTCTTATTGTTTCCTTTCTTGGCATCGGGGTTTTTCATTATTTCTTAGTAAACAGCAGAAAGACTGCTGCGTATGTTTACGAGAGAAGATTGTTTAAAAGAGACTAGCAACCATCTTTTTACGTTCTGCATTTACTCCAGGTGAACCTTCAATACAGAATTTTATAAAGAATATAATGAAAAAGACTCCGCTTAGAAGAGGAGTTTCCTTTGTGCGTGAACCAGAGTAAGGACTAGCATAGTTTCAGAACTAACTAAAGAAAGAGGGCTTTCCGGATAAAATAGAATCAAGAATTTTACACCTTTCGATATGAAAGTTCTGAATTTCTTACTTTTACCAGCATATGTAACCTATTCTTTTTAGAAATCCTTAAATTGGAATTCTTGTTTGTGGCTGTAGTCTAGGCCAGGGATCCCAATAATTTAATTTCCGATTTGTTTTTAAGAACTTAATTAAATACTGTCGGGTTCCTAAGTATAAACTATCCTACTATAAATATATAATTTTCCGAATTCCAACACAACACATAGAGTTATTAACTGAGACAGGGCTTGAACCTACAGCTACTGGTGGCTTACTGTTCTAACTTAATTAAAAAGGTAATGCCTTTTAATTACGTTATGAAATAGTTTTTTTCTTATAGAATTCATAACTTATGTAATCGAGGTTATAACCTTACCTGCAAGAGCCCAAGGTGTACTATATATTTTTTAGGATAGAGTTTTATTTCTAGGCGTCTAAATAGAGTATTCTAATGATTCATTTAGTTATTCTTAATAAAAAGAAATTGATTATAGAATCTCCGTTTATTTAGCTCTTATTCAATGTTTCTGAATTCCCGTCGAATCGAGCAGTAGAGCACCCCGTCTAAGTATTGAATGCCGTTGGTTAAAAGCTTAGTAAATCCTAAGTTTTAGCTAGTTAAGGCAAGCTTAGGCTGACAAATATTGGGATTTAATTACTAAGATAAATGCTTAACCCGTACTGTTAAAGGCATAAAAGTTATAAAGGGATTAAAAGATTTAGGAGCTCATTTCTAGACTTTAATTTCCTAATTTTGTTGGTTAATGCTTTTCGTTTTTTTCTTTTGCTGGAAATACGAGGGCCCTTATTTATTTTTATATTGGTCATAGCTATGAAAACTCAGCTTGCCCCCTAATAAGGAATATCGTAAAACAATTACGTACCCTAGCTGAGGGACTTACTTATTTTCTTAAACCAGGGGGTTCCTGCACGGAACTGGGGTAATTCCTGGTTAGTAGAGCTACAAATACAAAGGGAAAGGTTGAAAATTATCGATATTTCTAAAGTAGTTCATCTTACTGCGCGGGTAAAAGGGGGATTCTAATTAGGTATTCTATATGAATCGATGATATATCTATTGCCAGTATATGTTTACTAGGATAATGTATTTAAGTTTTTTCAAAAAGCAGCAGGAGTGTGGTAACTGGGATTCTAGTCTAGAGTTGCTAAAAAGATCTTACCGGGATCTTAGTATTATATAAGGGCTTCTAACCCCATCAGTTTTTTTTGGATTCATAAGTTTTAAACTGCCCCGAGTCTGATCTCTACCTTATTCTTCGGCACTAAGCTAGCTTCACTAGTTAGAATATACCTACTTACTGTCGTAAAATCCTCATATTTATCTTGAAAAGAGTTTATTAAAGGAGTAAGGTGTCTTATCTTCAAGTTTTTGTAATCCTTTAAAAAGTTTTTGCTTTTTTTATTAGACTTCTAACGGGGCTAGGCCCTTCCTGAATAAGGACACTGCTTACAGAAAAGCTTTTGCTGTTAACTAAATGGGGCAAGCGCCTCCCCAGTTTGAGATGTTACAGATTTCACAGGGTACTTCTTAGATCTAATCAAGGGTATTAGACGACAATACCCTACTTTTTATTTTTGCGGTCAGCATACTACACCGAGGAATTCCTCTCATATAAACCCCGTTGCAAGAATAAGGCGTCTTCAAACAAAAACTCGTAAAGCTCAACGCATAAATTTTAGACCCCCACGGACTTACAAAAGTTTGTTTACCCTCTCTCTGAGAAATACTAGATTAGGACTCGCTCTTTCTCTTTTTATATTGCAATTCCAAAGAAATTTAGGAAAAAGACTTATATATAGAGGGATCTAAATGAGTATATGATGAAATTGCTTTATCGGAAGAAATCCAACCATAAATACAGCCCACCACTTAACGCCCTCTATCAAGTTTCGTATCTTGTATAGGGAAACCCAAAAAGAAGAGGCTGGAATATTGTTTTTACATTGGCAAAAGACTTGTAAAACTTTAATTAGAGAAAAACCCTCGCTTTAGCTTAGTTGTAAATATCCCAGCGGATGGCTACTGTACCTCTTTTCCTGATGGAGATTGGAAAGAACCTTATAATAAGGTAATTTGAATAATAAGTAATATTAGGATAAAACTATATTCACTACACGGAAGGATTTAGGAAAATCCAAAATCTACGACTTACTTGACAACGGGGCCCTTTTATATTGTTTCGTTCAGCTCTATACCCTGTTATACTACTTCTCAGAGTCTTTTATACAAGTTCCATCGCAACGCCAGGAGTAACAAAAGCTTAATAGAGCGGCCCTTTCTAAACGAATCTAGAAATAGGAAATGCTCTCGACCTTGGGAGAACCCCTTTCTGAGTTTTAAGGTTTATTAGACCCCTCTGCTTTGGAATACCATAGCAATAATGCGGAGAGGAAGAGCTTTTAGTACAAGGACTTATGCTTACTGACATCTTTACTTCCGTTCTAGATAACTCGTAAGCAATACGCTGTTTTATAAAGGGCCCCTTTTTACTTCTCAGCTGGGAGTCTGGGAAATTTATTACGAAGTTTGTCAAGATTTTAGTCCGCTACTTTAGACTTTTTAGTCTCACATTGCAGGAGAATAAGACTATCATCTAGGCCCATAGGCAGTTTCGCGCTATAGAGAAATAGAGTCTTCCTACAATCAAAATTAGTAGATACGTGCTGCTATAGTCCTAATACTTAGGTATCCCTTCCTAGTCGGAGTGGTAACACCACAAAAAGTTAACAATTCCAAGACTTAGGTAAGATAAGGGTGTAGTAAAAATTTAAAGACCAGCGCTTCTTATCAAATGAGTAAGTAAAAGCCCCTTAATTATATGCATTACTACCGGTCGCGCATTAAATCCAAAAGAAATCTACAGACCCCCTGCTTTAGTCGAGTATCTTAATGGAATTTGATTCTCTTTTAAATACCATAAACTCCAATTCCTGTTATATCCAGTTACTCACTTTTAAGTTAAATCTCCCTTTTGAGCCAAAGATTAGACTCGCAAATCGCTCTATTTATTCTCTTCGATTGGTTTTGGCTCTTCTTGTGCGCCTTACAAGATTCCATGTTACTATACTCAAGAAATCCAGAGATTACCTTTTATTATTTAAGTTTTGGAAAAAAATAATTCTAAGTCTTAATTAATTTGGTAGTAAAAGGTTCTCTCTTTGTTAGGTATACAAAGTCTCTGTCATTTGACTTAGCTATATAAAGAATATTTCGTTGTTATAGAAGCAGTACTAATAGGGTACTAGTTACTTTTTTTTTAGAACCGTTTCTTGTATTTTCGCAATCAGGATCCATATTTTCAACGTTTTAAAGCTATCTTATGACCTCCTTATTATATTCCACTAGATAAATGATAAAAAGGAAACTGTAATCACTATTAGACTTTTTTTACAGGGCACTGGGGAAGAGTATGCCCTAAAACATACAAAGAAGCATGGGTTAGCACTAAAAGCTATGGCTTTGAAAATATATATAATAGAGAAGAGAGAGCAACTCAAATAACAATTTATAGATGTGGCAACATCTTAAAAAGAATCGGATAAACAGTATTCATTATGCAATTATAGAAATAAAGAGAAATACTAAAGAAAATCCTTTAAATACTTCCTTGAGGGACTCCCTTTGTATCTAAGCTACAGTTTGCTCTGAATACTCCTGCGCGTGAAAGAAGCCTTATTAAAAAACTTTACAAATATAGGTTGTTCGACTAAAATTTCTACGGCTTATCCTTCTTTGAACTCTAGACCTCCTATTCTACTCATTGGAAATGCTTAGTCTAAACACTCAACTTTTATACCAAGGAGTAAGGATAAACAGAAGAATTCTATCCTTTTACTCTCAAGTTTTAAAAGAATTTTTCTATGCATTTCTATTCATAAGTCAACAAATGCAGAGTCCTATACTAAGTATCCAAGTATTGTAAGGTATTTTCGGGAATATATAAACAATGCACTAAGAACAAATAGATTACTAAATTAGTAGGTGCGCAGACTTCTCTCAATTGGAATAGTTTATTTAGAACGGCAAGGCCATACGATGTTTAAGTTTACTATTACAGATTTTCTTCTTTACTTTGCTGGCTCAATTTTAAAGAATGGGATTTAAATTTAATGGATGCGGGTAGTAGAAAGAAGGGCAACTAACAAAGGGATTGCACTGGGTTTCGAGCGAAAGGACTCTAACCAATCTAGGCGGGAGCTCCTTGGTTTTTGTCTTTTGAATCCTGGAGTATGCCTTTACAGAAGTCTGATTCTAAAGAAGTACCTGAAGCTTATATGGATCTGATAACTTTCAGTAGTAATAGTATAGCAGAATAGGAAATATTCTAATAGTATTAAGTACCGGATCGGCTATGAAATAAAAAGGTTAATTATATTTTATTTTAGTAGGAGGCTTCAACTCCTTTTTGTAAAACATGTGCATGTCCCGTCGTATTTAATTGAATACCTTATCGCCTAGTTTATTTATATAGTTACAATGCAGCTAGAGAAACTTTTTGATCGGAAATAGTGACTTGAGCTGCTGTTTAGAATGCAAAATAAATAGAATCTGAATCCTTTACTGAAATAAGTTGGTAACTAAAGGGAGACACTTATTGAGAAAAAAAAGGTTTAGAACAAAACTAAAAAGGCAATTAGAGTACAATTTCCGAAATAAAGCAAACTGTCCCTTATTACTACATTTAAAATAGGGAATAAAAATGCATTTTAATCCTAGTGGGTAGGACAGACTCTTACCAAGTCCCGGGGTTTGTAGTATTAGCCTGACTAAAAAGCTCTTTCTTTAAAAGACAAGAAGGTAATCAATTATATACATATGCTGGCGAGGGGTACCAAGCTTACGGCTAAAAAGGTATATGATAGAAGATTTTCTAAGTAGAATCCCTTTCAATTGTACTTGTTAAATTAAAATCCTCGAGTAAAATACCGACTGAAAAATCTATGCTCATTATATACCAGTACACGCAAAGAGACGCAGTTTTATTAAATATAAAGGGAGTTGTTACACGTTTTTGGTGAATCCTAAAAAATAAGTCAAATAGGGGGCTCCTTCCAGGAATTCCTATCTTTTTTAAGCCATACCCTAGCATCTTAGAAAAGTAGCTTCTAAATTAGTGTTTTTTCTTAGCAAGCCTCTGCTTTAAAAAATATGGTGCCACTCCGAGAATTTGGAAAGACAGCACTAAAGTAAGGGTCCGAACTGATTAAGGGCAATCTCTTAAACCAATTTGTGAAATTCTAATAAAGGCATATGCAAGGGTGTCCTAAATCTCCAATAGTACATGAACGAGGTTGCCTAGTTTAACATATAAGATGCGGTATTACTTCTTAAAGAGCCTCTACCCAGGCTAAAAAAGTGTTGTCTAGTGTTATATAATAGGAAGCTTCTTTTCTAAGATGCTAGCAGTTAACGAATTACTTGCCACGATAAAGCTAGCCCGACAGAAACCTCAGTTATGCCCGTTATAATATTTATGAGTCATAAAAAAGGAATCGATTTAGACGAAGTATTTGAGAGTGTCTCCCTTAAGCTATAAGGAAATCTCTAGTTCTAGTGTAACGGGATTTACATTAGTATATACTGTTTCAAAGAGTCTCTCAATATCAAAATAGAGTTAGTATTTTTTCGATCCACCGGGCACTTAGGGTTTTTTTAATTAAGTGAGGTAAAAATCTAAATTGCTAGAGCACTAGCTTCTTATATTTACAATAGAGCATCACTGCCAACTTTTCAATTTAATAGGATCTCAAAAGGAATAGATAGAATCCTAATCATAGGAAATGTAAAGGACTCTGTCTTGAGCTAGCTTTTTCTCCTCCTAGACACGGGTAAGTGCCTGAATAAAAAAGTCGGATTTCTTAAACAAAAAGTGGATTTAATATATTACAAAAAATTCTATCCTGATTTATCAAATTGAAAACTATAAGCTCCTATACTTGCCAGTTTTTGTTTTGTGTTACTCACGATACCTAGCTCTCGCTTGTTCTATTTTGAATATATTTATAGAACTTAGGAGGTTTTATAGGTACTGCGAGAGAATGAAACAATCTTATACTTAACTGAGATTGGAGACCCTTTGCTAATATTACGATGACAGTTTAGATATATACTTTGACTTTTTTTCATTACTAAGAAGAGTAAAATTCTAAGAGTATTCAAGTATATAGTGTAAAATAGGACACTTTGTTAGCTACATTTGTATAGCTTTTTCTTCTAAGGTGTTTTTGGATAGGGTTTGCGTTAGTTTGTAACTTAAACTCCTTGTTTGTGTAACTAATAGGTTTCATGATTAATTTAGAGTGGCTCCATGTAAAAGCTACTCAGCTAAAACTAAAATTAATTATCCTACAGTAATTCCGAGTAAAGAAAAAGGGATTCTTTATGCACTACCTTGATTGTTTTAATTGTATTGTTCTGGGTAGTCCTAATATTTTAGACCCTCGTTTTTATCTGAGCGAGAACTAACCTATATTATAAGAAATAAGATCCGTGGATTAAACTCTTACCTCTAGCGCATACAGTTAAAAATAAGGATGCTCACTATACTCCGTGTTCTTTGGCAGGGTCCAAATAGGGTACAAGACCTAAAATACACCTTGTTTGTAAGATTGGCTTCTTACCCGGTGCCAGTTATTAGTTGATTCAGGCCTTTCTATTATTTCTTTTTTAGTACGGAAGGGTTTTCAATATACAGCTTCTTTTTCATTTAAATTAACTCCAGATTTATAAAACATAATATAAGAACTAGACACATTAGTTACATTAACCGTAAATTTAAACCGAAAGGTGGAGTCTTTAAGAGGGTGCTGTAGCTCTATTTCCCCTTTTTTAGTAATAAAGAGCCCTTAATTGGCGTACTTTAGGAACACTTTTAACTATTCCTAGTACAATTTAAGTAAAATTCTAAGCACTCTTGGGTATTTTTAGACTGAAAGACACACTCTTAATCATTTCTATTTTAAAGTTGGGTAATAGAATCCGGAATCCATTATAGAGGAATATGCGCTAAAATAGTCTTAATTATTTTAAAAAACTAGGAATTTCTATCCAGTGAACTTAGTACTTCTTAGTTTAATGCGGTCAACTTATATATATACACTAGCTCAAAAGGCGTTAAAACCAATAAAATTGGCAATGTTTTAGAGTAGTATTCAATATAAGCCGTAAGGTTATTATATAAAGTTTGTTTATTTATAGATTATATTGTTATACCCCTAGGATTTCATAAACTAAAAGTAATT
>JAYMTF010001241.1:0-25085 GCA_036897485.1 Pelargonium nanum | reverse complement strand
CAATAATATAATAACCTAAAAATAGAAACATGACACTCATTTTGGGACAAAAAATTTAGACAAATAGAACACTCATTTTGAGACGGATGGAGTATTATTTACCACTTCAAAAATTAAAGTACTAAAAATATAATGTTGGCCCTAAAAAACATTCTCAAATGTTGGATGTATCGAAAATAGAAAGCTATATCAATTGATACTAATGAATTATACATTGTTCATTTAACCATAATAAATTACTAGAGACGGAAATCAATGATTTTTTTTTTTATGTTTAACCCTAAAGTTAATGTTGTTTTTTACACAACACATTAATGCTCTTAATTTCTCTTACCTAAAATGTTGTTACTCGAATTTGATTTGTTATGCGGGTGCTCTGCTTTGCTACGCTACTTCCTTATGCGCTCTATGCTATCTAGCTTATCTTACATTCCCTAAGTGATGCAAAACAGAAAAGACTACTCTTAAGGTATGTTTTTGTTTACGTGCCTCCTACAAGGAGATCCATGTAGAAATTCCTACAAACGATATCGACTGGTAATGTTTGACAAATTATCTCCTTCTATACATTTTGAAGCTGCAAAAGCTCCTAGATAAGCTATTATCACATGTGTATTCAACCTCCTATTATAACTCACACAAGAGGTAATGTCGACTGAACATGTTATTTTACTACATTTATTGTTGCACACTTGAATGACAAACACAACATTTTGGGGATACTTTTGGAGTGTGAATTACTACATTGAAAACAAAAACAAATTTTGTTATAAATCTTATCTGAAAGGTCATAACACAAAGTACGGTTGACCCATATTATAAACTGGGTCGACATGAGTATTATATATTATGTGTTTTTTATTCGATGAGGTCAATCTACTGTTGATCGGCGCTTATTTAAAAAAGGTCAATCTATTTGTACAATATAATCATTTTTACATGTGTGGGTCAACCTAACTCAACAATAAGTTGTTCATGGAAAATTAACTCATGCACGAGGCTTTAGCCGTGTCTCAATTCAACTCGATATATTAATTAACATATATATTTAATTATTTATACCCTAAACTAACCTTGTTTTATTCATTGTAATGTTAAATAATATCAAAAATAAACTTGTTAGATGAAGGGGTGAAGAAAAAAGTTAGGTAAAGAGAAGTTTCTAGGTTTAAAAAATTAATAAAATAGTAATAATAAAAGTAGGTAAGGTATGGTATGGGGGCATAAATGACTTTTGATGGGCTGACCCAACCCAGCCCAACAGCCCAAGCCCCACAACCCACACCACCTGGTTTGGGAATCTTTATTTGTCAACGGGCGTGAAGTGCACGCAGAGTATGTAATTACCACTTTGACCGGTTAGGTTTGTTGTTGCTATAAGGAAAAAGTAGGGGCAAAAATGTAATTACATGCATCAACAACATGGGCTCAAGTAGCAGTTACACAATAGTTAAGGAGTCAACAGTTGAGACGGAATGTGTGTACGAGAATTTGACACGTCAATAATTTACATTTGTATATGTTTTAATAAAAAATTGTAGGCGCGGAAAGCTCATTCTTATCCAATTTTTTTAAGTTCGGTTATGTCGGGCGTTTTGGGTTGAAACTGCTTGGTTTGAACCTAACCTTAAAGGGGCTAGGAATTGTTCGGGTTGCAGCTTTCCGGCCACAGATCATATCAAGTTTTTACAAGTAGAGTGTGAAGTTTGATGTGGGTTGGTTTGACCAGACCAAAAAATTGTTCTAACCCAAACTCGTAGAATTATTGATCGAGTTTTGGTTATCCGGTGGATGATTGAGATTAATAAAATAATTGAAACATATAGATACAAATCGAGTCTAGATGAATTGATCGATACTTGGTCCGATATTTTCTAATAAATTATTTGGTTATAAATTAGTTATAGAGCTGACAAATCATGTTTCGACTACGGTCTTTTGGACAAAAGTTGATATGAATTACATTGAATTCAAATGCAAAAAGCACGAGTAGAGTTCATTTGCGAATCAAATTTATTAGGTACCTGTTGAAAAACCTGACTCGGTTTTCATCGTAGAAAGTACTAGTTTTGAGTTAGGATTTGAATTGAGTTGCATGTTTCACATGTAAAATGTGCAAATTCTCCTAGTTTGACTTAAAAAAATGAACAAACTTTTGCAAAACTATAAACGGACGCAACTGCTTTTGAAGAGTCGGGTCGGGTGGGAGTGTGATGGATCGTCCATGAATTTTTGGGTCGCCACTAGGATGGGGTCGCAGGTTAGGACAAGGAAGGATGGAGGTTCAAATAGTGAAAGCTTTTGTCATTTTAAAAGCAATCAGGTGGGTGTGGGAGCGAGGATGGTTAGATATAATTGTCGAATCAAATGTCTAAGAAGTAGTGAATGCAGTACGAATATGAGATGATAGGATGATTCCAGTGTTTGATTATCTTTGACATAGACAATCTTGTTGCCCAGTTCAATAAAGTGGAGTTTATTTTTTATATCGGCATATGAATCATGTTGCAAATGTTTTAGTTAGGTTCTCGAAAAGTTCGTTAGTTTCGTCTGCTTGCGTTGGGCTTTTGGCTCCTATTGAGATTTTACCATTGTCAGACTTGGATATTACTTAATTCATAAATGAGTTTTTTTTCAAATAAAAAAATAACGACTTATATAAATTATTTTTGGCTAATTTAGACCAGCAAAAAAATTGCCCAAGTAATAAAGTATTGGCTTATTATGTTTTACAATTAATTGCATATGTAAAAAAAATATAAACATTAATTAATACCAGTCACTGCCTAATTCTATTATCAGACTATTATGAAAAAAAGTGGTAATAATTAGTATATGATGCCCTCTACTTGTCCTGCCAAATACATGCTATAATAAATTAAATATTCTACAATAAATTAATAATATTATTAATTTTTGTTCAAAAAAAAATTAATTTCTCAATAAAATATTTTTTTTATAAGCCAATAAAATAAATTATTTGATGTGGACACATAATCCAAACACTACTGCACACTAAATATTAATTAATTTTCCTATAAAAAATAATACTATATGACATAAATTTTGTAAAAAATACTTGTACAAAGTGATGTCAAACAATGAGATATGACACATCATTTTTCTTCTAATAAACTTTTTAACCAAAATATTGGCGACAAGTATCTTAATTCCACGGCTTACACTCACGTATGCAAATTTATATGAGACATTGTATGAGTGATGAACAAAATTTATTCAATAAAACGAGAATCAATAAGTTTATGTGATAGAAACGGCAAACATCGAAATGGTAGAATAATTTAAAATTCACCTAAAACTTGAGAATTCCTCTATTTTACAAAATTTTGTTTAAAATATGTAGTTCTAATATATTCGAGTTAAACCGTGAGATCCACTTGAAGGCAAAATTCATTGAACAACAACTTAAGTTGACAAATGGCTTGTCAAAAGAAAAAAAGTTGACAAATGGCTTAAATTAATTGAGATTCAAATAAAACACTATTAATCTATCGTGCGACAAATTTACGATAGACACGCATAAGTTTATCCCATAATTACGAAAATTGATAAATAATTTAGAAACTAAATAAAAATATTTTTTCTTAAAATGACTAATTTGTCCGTTTCTTATCTTGTATTATGAATTTTGCTGTGTTTCGATTTTGACTGATTTGAATTGAATCGAAAATTTCTTAAAGAGTAAAAAAAAATTAACTTCTATTTTTTACATGCGTATATTTTAAACACGACATCTTATAGAAAAGAATTTAGCTTTAACTATAAGTATTGATTTAAAAATGAATCAAGAATTGAAAATAAAATATAGTTGAAACCCTGATTATTAAATAGTAATGGTGATTGGTGACCAATGAAGAAGTAGAAAAAGGAATCATCATCCCCAAATTAAAATCATAAACCCTAACTCACAGACAAGAGAGGGACAGTAGGTGGTGTGAAAATAGAATGAGAACAATAATCAAATAGAAAAGAAAAGGTTAAAACTTTAAAAAGAGGAATGGATAATAAAATTAAAATAATGGAGAAGAGGAGTGTTGGGACGATGATGAAGAAGAAAATGGAAGTAGGTAAGCCGGAAAATATGGAAGACAAGGTTTTGTTCGAGATGCGAGCCGATTCCGGTAGAAAAGGAACCTTCTCCGTACTTCTCCTTTTTCTTCTTTTGATTCTCATTTTGCCTAGCATTTAATTTTCTCTTTCTCTCTCTCTCTCTCTCGAGCTTGATCTCTACTCTTTTCTTTGATCTCGCATCTGGGTCGTCATCTTTTTAGGGTTCTCTAGCTTTCTCTTTCTGGTCACAGTTCTGGGCTCATGCCGGAATCGATCTCTGACGATTCCGGGATCGGCTAGTGGGTTTCTCGAGAAAATTTGGGATCTGGGTTTTGTTGTTGTTGTTGTTGATTTGTGGGTTGGTGTAAATAGCTAGTTTTTGAATCTGGGAGTTTTTTTTTTGAACACCCATTTTAGGAAAAGAAAAAAAAAACTGAAACTTTAGCACATAGGAAACAGACCCTTTAGTCTCTGCCCACCATTTTTGTTGTGGGTTCTTAAATTGTGTATTGACTGTTAAAGGTGTTGTTTAGTAAAGTTTAGAATGAGAAGAGGAAGATAGGTTGTTGTTGTTCTTGTTGGGTTTTGTTCATTCTATGGGAATAGCTGACAAGTCTTTACTAGATCTAATAGTGAAGGTTAGGTCTTGGGTTTTCTGGGGGGGTAGTGGTAGTGATTTGACCTGTTTGCCCAATAGCCAATTCAAAATGTCTGGTCTTGGTGAGAAAATGTGTTGCCAGTGTGACATGAACTTCACTCAGTTCTGTCATAGATATTGTTGCCAAAGTTGTGGTCGTGTGTTTTGCGAGAAATGTGTTCGGGGTTATGGATATGTTGTTGTTGCTGCTGTGAAGAGCTATACTGAATCTGGAGGCTCCATAAGGTCTTGTAAGTTCTGTTCTGAGGTGGGTATGTGGCGTGAAGGTGGGAGGAAGTATGGGGAAAAAGTCCATCCTTCTACATCTCCCCCTGAAAGCCCCGAGCCGCCTTCCCGTAGTCATATCGGTGAAAAACTAAGTTTTTGTGTCAGTGCTGAATCTGTTGAGAATGATCGCCTTGCTCGCTATCTTGAAGCTCAGGATCACGGGGACTCTCCTGTTTCTGTTTGCCGATCCCCAAGCAGGTATAGTTTCCAGCTGATTTAATTGCTTGTATAGGTTCTGCAGTTTCATTAAGATTTGTCTTGTGATGTTATTTTGGGTTATATATCTTTATCCTATAACTGTTTTATATGGTTATGACTTATGATTGTGTTCTGCATAACCGGCCAATTTGTTTTAGTTTTTCAGGCTCCGAGCTCATGATATGACTCATGGTTTCGTTGATTTCTCAAACAATCTCGTTAGCTTATAAATTACTTTTCTCTAATTGAATTTTCTGCTTAATATGTATACACATATGCAGGAGCGATGAAGAAGATGCAGAGGATTCTGGGAAGCACTTTTTCAGCCAATCAATTTCTGATATAGATTCGAATAGTGTTAGTGCTAGTCATGAGTTTTACAGTTTTAAGTCATTGGGATCAAGTCCTTACGACAGCCCCTCTAGGATTAGTTTTACGTCTGATAGGGTCGGGAATTCTGGGCATAGTAGTCCCTTTAATCAAGTAACCACGGCTGTTTTAAGAAGGCCTGATACGGGGACTGAGGATCCAGAGAATACTGATGATTGCTCTGATGATTTGTCAATTTTTCACGACCAATATGAGAAGTCTCAGGAGCCATTGGATTTTGAAAACAATGGCCTTATCTGGTTTCCCCCACCGCCAGATGATGAAGATGACGAGGCAGAGAGCAATTTCTTTCAATACGATGATGAAGATGATGAAATTGGAGACTCGGGTGCAATGTTCTCATCTAGTAGTAGCCTTTCAAATATATTTCCGGCGAAGGAGAAACAAAACGAAGGTAACAAGGAACCCTTGAAAGCTGTGATACAGGGACATTTCAGGGCTCTCGTGTCACAACTTTTACAGGGTGAGGGTATTAGGGTGGGCACAGAGAACAGCATCGATAACTGGCTTGACATAGTCACGGCAGTAGCGTGGCAAGCTGCAAGTTTTGTGAAACCTGATACGAGCAGAGGAGGCAGTATGGATCCTGTTGACTATGTAAAGGTTAAATGTATAGCATCGGGAAGGCCCAGTGAGAGGTATTTTGTCGTTAATGTTCCATCGTTACACTAGATCATTTTCTTCTTTGGGTGTGCGTGTCGGTAATCATGAACTTCTCAACTTTTGTTTGTGCAGCACTCTTGTAAAGGGAATAGTCTGTACAAAAAATATAAAGCACAAGCGGATGACTTCACAATACAAAAATCCTAAATTACTTATTTTAGGAGGAGCTCTTGAATATCAAAAAGTTCCAAACCAGTTGGCATCGTTCGATACGTTACTACAACAGGTTCTTTTTCTTAATTATCTATTGATTCCTTAAAATAAGATTTATCGGAATCTTTTAAATTTAGTTTTTCTTTTCAGGAAAATGATCATCTCAAGATGATCATATCAAAGATAGAGGCTCTTCATCCAAACGTGCTGCTGGTAGAAAAAAGTGTGTCTTCATGTGCACAAGATTATCTGTTGGAAAAGGAAATTTCATTAGTGCTGAATGTTAAGAGGCCGTTATTAGAGCGTATAGCCCGTTGCACTGGTGCTCTAATTACTCCATCAATTGATAATATTTCAACAGCACGGTTGGGACATTGTGAGCTATTCAGATTAGAAAGAGTGTCTGAAGAACATGAAGCAGCCAATCAGTTCAACAAGAAACCATCGAAAACGTTAATGTTTTTTGAAGGTTGTCCAAGGCGATTGGGTTGCACGGTAATGTTCAGTATCCCGCAGCTTACATTGACCCTTTGTGTTTCTTGTGCTATAGTCCCTTCACTAATTAATATATTTCCATATTAGTAATATTACTGTACTAACATTCAACACTATGCTTTATTATTACACTCAGATGTCTATCAAATAGATGAATTTTTAATACTTGGTTGTGTGTTAATAGGTCCTCTTGAGAGGCAGAAGTCGTGAGGAACTACAGAAGGTTAAACATGTTGTTCAATATGCAGTATTTGCTGCCCATCATCTCTCCCTTGAGACTTCTTTTCTCGCTGATGAGGGTGCTTCTCTGCCTAAAACATCTTTGAAACCCTCACTTACCGTATCAGAGAGCAGAACAGCTGATAAGGGTGTTTCCGTTTTTCCAAGTTCTGCTTCAACTGCTACATGCCAAGTAGCGGGTGATGCATCAGTTCAAGATGAAGGATTCGGTGGTCTCAGTTCCGATCTCGGAGGATTGGAATCATCGTCTGACCATCTTGAGCCTGGTCACATTTCTCCTTCATCTCCTGGTGCATATAATGATGGTTTCACATCGAATTTGAGTATTGAATCATGTTTTAATCAATGCCGGGATTTGAAAGGGGACACATTGCTTCCTTCTGATATAAGGAAGCCCCCACAATCAGAATTGTGGGAACATGGAGAACTTCATGAAGTGACTAAAGCCGAGAGGATTGATGAAAATGATGTCTCCAGCGAATACTTTTCTGCTACTGATACCCACCAAAGCATTTTGGTATCCTTTTCAAGCCGCTGTGTACTGAAAGGAACTGTATGTGAACGCTCTCGGCTTCTCCGTATAAAGTTCTATGGCTGTTTTGATAAGCCACTTGGAAGGTATCTACGCGAGGATCTCTTTGATCAGGTAACTCTTATTAAGTCTCTTTGTCCAATGCTTAGCTCGATGGCAGAAATTCGTGTGCTAATGATAATTGTATTGCCAGACATCATGCTGTCAATATTGTAAAGAGACAGCTGAAGCCCACGTCCAATGTTATACTCATCAACAAGGCAATCTTACTATTAATGTTAAATGCCTTTCCTCTTTGAAGCTACCCGGCGAGAGAGATGGGAAGATATGGATGTGGCACCGATGCTTGAGGTGTGCTCACGTAGATGGAGTTCCGCCAGCAACTCCTAGAGTGGTGATGTCAGATGCTGCCTGGGGGCTTTCTTTCGGAAAGTTTTTGGAACTTAGCTTTTCAAATCACGCAACTGCAAATCGTGTTGCAACATGCGGTCACTCATTGCAGAGGGACTGCCTCCGGTACTATGGGTACGTGCTTTAGAGTTTGAATCCAGTATTTAGATAGCGTATGGATTGGAATTCTTTTTAAGGAATGAGAATCAAGAATTGGAATGGGAATGAAATTCTCATTGTTCATGTTTGGAATTAGGATGTTTTAGTCCTGAGAATGACTGGAATGAGAATCTATGCTTCCAATTTTTTTTAATCCAAACACTTCCTTAGTTCCGAAATCTTGAGTGTTTTGATGATAATGAAGTTTCATCTAGCAGGTTTGGGAGCATGGTTGCGTTCTTTCGCTATTCTCCTATTGATATTCTCTCCGTGCAGCTGCCACCATCATCACTTGAATTTTACGGTCACGTTCAACAGGAGTGGATTAGAAAAGAGGCAACAGAGGTGCTATTAAGAACCTGAGACTGCTAATTATGTTGCAGATCATATAATTTGAACTAATGTAGTTTATTTTGCATGTTTTTGGTTCAATACCTTTTGTTCTTGACATATTCTCTTTTTCACAGCTGATGATGAAGATGGAGGCATTGTATGTTGAGATATCTGATGTGCTGAAGAGCATTGAGCAGAAAAGTAAATCTTTTGAACATGGTGTGTTGGATACTAATGAGTTACAGAACCAGATCGTGGAACTGAAAGATCTACTTACGAAGGAAAGAGATGATTATAATGTAAGTAGAAACTAAAAACTACCTCATATATTTTATGTCATTCCTTGTATAGTAAATTTGTTTTCCTTTTATCTATATTGTGTATTCAAAGTAATGAATCTATCTCCCCTTGCATGTAAACAGGGATTGCTCCAATCAGCTAGTGCGGAGACCTCTGAGCCGTGTCATGTTGCTGTGGATATTCTTGAACTTAATAGATTGAGGCGGTCCCTTCATATTGGGTCACATGTTTGGGATCGCCGGCTTTATTCGTTGGATTCTCTCCTTAGAACTAATTCAATTGCCAAGGCTACACATGCAGAAGCCTCTTATGCCCTACTGAAAGAGTTGAGAAGTGATGTATTTTCGAAGGATGGTCACAATGAATGTGTTCAGGATGAGATTGTATCGACCTCTCCAAGATTACAGGACTCTCCTAGGAGTGAAACACATTCAGAGCCGAACCAGGAACCTGATGTACCTTCCTTCGAAGTTTGTGTGGCCGAAGACTTTACCACAAGCTCATGCCAGCACAACAGAGAGGAGGAAACAAATTCAGATACGGAGATTAATGTCAATAACTCTAAAAGTATCCGCTCTCAACCATCAAATTTATCCGAAAGGATAGATTCTGCTTGGACAGGTACAGATGGACTCCAGGTTGGTAACGTTAAGATTAATCAAGGTATTAATCCTCCTTTCAGACGGCTGATGTCACCGGCGAGAGTACATTCCTTTGACTCTGCGATAAGATTTCAAGAAAGAATTCGGAAAGGGTTCCCTCCGTCTGCATTGCATTTATCGACCCTTAGATCCTTCCATGCTTCTGGAGAGTACCGGAGTATGGTGAGAGATCCTCTTTCAAGTGTAACAAGAACTTACTCACAAATATTGCCTTTAGAGGCACAGAAAATGAATTTAATACTCAGTTCTACACCTTCGTTCATCTCAACTGCATCTCACGTGACTGATGGGGCTCGGCTGCTTCTTCCTCAAGCAGGTCATAGTAACCTTGTTATTGCTGTTTATGATAATGAACCCACTAGCATTATATCATATGCACTAAGTTCCAAGGATTACGAGGACTGTGTTGGTGATGTGAGTGGGAGCCGAAAAGACGATTTTGCGGCTCCCGCCTTTTCGGCGTGGCAGTCTTTTGGCTCTCTGGACTTGGACTACATTAATTATGGAAGTTATGGATCTGAAGATGCCTCATCGTCCAAGAAATCTCCACATTTACGAATCAATTTTGGTGATGAATCCTCATCTTCCGGAGGGAAAGTGAAATTTTCGGTGACTTGTTATTTTGCAAAGGAATTTGACTCGCTTAGGAAGAAATGTTGCCCTAGTGAAGTTGATTTTGTGCGCTCCTTGAGTCGCTGCCATAGATGGAGTGCGCAAGGAGGGAAAAGCAACGTCTATTTTGCAAAAACGATGGATGAGAGGTTCATCATAAAACAAGTGACGAAAACAGAACTGGAATCCTTTGAGGAATTCGCGCCCGAATATTTCAAGTATTTGACTGATTCGCTCAATTCAAGAAGCCCGACATGCCTTGCCAAAATTCTTGGTATTTATCAGGTTAGGACTTTTACCGTTTGCTTGTGTTCAATCACATGCTTTAAAATATTAGTTTTCTCACCATACTAATTTATATGTTCATTTCAATGCAGGTTACTGTCAAGCACTTGAAAGGTGGCAAGGAAATGAAAATGGATTTAATGGTGATGGAGAATCTGTTTTTTAAGAGAAACATCTCGAGGGTCTATGATCTTAAAGGCTCTTCAAGATCTCGTTACAATTCTGATACAACAGGGGCAAATAAAGTATTGCTAGACATGAATTTGCTTGAATCTCTGCGCACAAAACCCATATTTCTTGGAAGCAAGGCAAAGAGAAGCCTGGAGAGAGCTGTTTGGAATGATACATCCTTTTTGGCGGTGAGTTCCTGTAGTACAAATTAAGTTTCATGGTAGCGTTGATATATAACCTTGATACAAACATTAATTTCAGAGTAGGCATAGGATATTAGATCATAAACCTAATATTAGGCCTTCAACTATCTACTTAAGCTTTTACTTGAGTTTGTCCTATGTACAAGGTGGTATCAGAACCTCACAAGTTTGAGTCCCTGCCGTCATCCTGACTAAAAAATGTTTAAACTCCGGCACTAGGCAAGAAGACGCATTAATGGACCACGTGTGAAGCCATAATAAGTTTGTACGTGGTGACGTGTTATAGTATACGTTTTTTTTTAAAGTATAGTATAAGTTAATATTAGGCCTTTAAACTATCAACTAAAATTTTGAAATTCGAGCACAAGGCAAGATGAAGACATTTGCATAAACCTGGCAAAATAGACCCAGACCTGAGAATAATGGGTCCAGACAGGCAAAAAGTGATCCAATAAACAGACTTTTTCGGCCAAGCCTGTTTAGGCCCGAGCTTTAACGGGTTGGCCCAAACTCGACCTGCGACCCATTTTGCTAGTTGAGTTGATTCTGTTTACTCGGGGAGTTTCTGAACTTGTAATGAAATGCCTAACTTTTGCAGTTATGTTCGACTTTAGAAATTTATATTAGTGTCATAGTTTCAAGTCATCTAGAAGCTTTCCCGTTAACTATCGTTTCTGAACTCCTATAAATGATTGTTATATTGCCGTTCTTTCCAGTCTGTTGACGTGATGGACTATTCATTGCTTGTTGGAGTGGACGAAGAGCGCAAGGAGCTCGTGTTGGGAATCATCGATTTCATGAGACAATATACATGGGACAAGCACTTGGAGACATGGGTGAAGGCTTCCGGGATCCTCGGTGGTCCAAAGAATACATCCCCCACTATCATCTCCCCAAAGCAGTACAAGAAAAGGTTTCGTAAAGCAATGACTACATATTTCCTTACGGTACCTGATCAATGGTCCTCGTGAATTGCATTTTTTTGTTCACATAAGCATCTGTTCATTAATTTAATTGTTGGAGAATGATAGGCGTCGGGGAGGGAAAGAGAGATCACTGATGTTTTTCTCGTTCTTTAAATCTTTTGCGGGCAAAAAAAAAAGTGTTGCCCGATATCAAAAGACGGATCTATAACTGAGGGAACTTGAGTTTTTTGTCAACGGTTCTCTGTGTACATCTCTTATACATGTGCAGAAAGTCTAAGTTTTAAGGGTTCTTTCACATGACTTTTGCTTGTAAAGCATTTTGTTTCAGATTCAAATTACATGTATACCGGTCAAAAATGTTGCTTTGTATTAGAAGATGCTGAATTTGAAATTGATGCTTGCAATGGAAGTAACCTTTATTGATCATAAACATGACTTTTTCTTGTAGAACTATTTTGTTTCAGATTCAAATTACATGTATAACGGTTAAATATATTGCTTTGTATCAGAAGATGTTGAAGTTGGAAGTGATTCTTGCAATGGAAATAACCTTCATTGATCATTAACAAGACGTACACATGACTTGCTTGTAAACCATTTTTGTTTCAGATTCAAATTATATGTGTAACGATTAAATGTGTTTTGTATTAGAGAAGATGTTGAATTTGGAAATGATGCTTATGGTGCAAGTAACCTACATAGATAATAAACAAGACGTACACATGAGCTTGCTTGTAAAGCATTTTGTTTCAGATTCAAAGAACATGCATGTGTTAGGCCAAAAATGTTGCTTTGTATCAGAATATTTTGATTTTGGAATTGATGCTTGTAGTGCAAGTAACCTTCCTTGATCATAGACATAACCTTATTAGTAAAGCATTTTGTTTCGGATTCAAATTAATTGTATGTGTTAGGCCAAAAATATTGCTTTGTACGGTAAGATTTTGAATTTCGAGTTGATGCTTGTAGTACAAGTAACCTTCATTGATAATAAAAAAAGATGACCTCTACAATGCATATATGGCTTCATCTCTTACTCTAAAACTCTTACATGTTATAAACTTAGATTTTCATAATCTCTAAGCTTTCTTGGCTTCTTCAAACATTTTATGGGTCACCCGATGATCCATGAGTTTCTCTGCAAATTGAGTTAGAGAGGATGCAAAACCAAGTTGCATGATATGTTGTTTTCTTGATTCACTTATTTTGTAAAGTTGATGGATTTGTAGTACTGTTGTTAAGAAACAAGAACTACTTGATTCTCTCCCTTGAGTGGCATGAAACTCACTCTCTTCTGCTGCAATTACAAGTATTTAAACAAAACAAACTTCAGATAAAATACAAACAAAACAAACTAAAGAAACAAATAGAAAAAGGAAAGAGAGAAATTGACAAATTGTGTATAATTTCTTTAAGCAATAGTTTGAAATTAATAATAGAAAAATCCTCTGTAAAACCCTATTAACTTTTTATAGCTCATAGGTTGCAATTTTTTCATTAGCATATAGAATAAATAGGATTTCTCAAATGCTACCACAATATGTCAACTTTATTTACTATAATATTATAATAAGGAAACATGCAAGCATGTCTAGATTGAACAATTCAGAAGAAAAATAAAAAAGAGGAATAAAAAGTCAGTCTTCTTTTTATTTTCATTTATTATTATTGTTATTTTGTAATACAAAAAGAAGAAGAATTGAGTGAGTGGTCAATGTTTCACTACTTAATTTCATGCAGGAAAATGTGGTTAATTTATAAAAATTGACCATGCAAAGCCAACCCTTATACCAAGAGCTGGTAAAAAGGAGGTGACAAATTTGACTATCAACATCTAATTATAACACTTTTTCCAAAATGAGATATATATACACACTAACACATATAAAGTTTTATTTCCCATGAGAATCACCAACTTGCAAATATATAAAACAATGAACTATAATAACATTTTTAATTTATAGAGATACAAATGTTGTATGTCACAATAGTACCAAATGTATAACATAATGAGCTATATATAATGTAACATTATCTTTATAGAGATACCATTATGTCACATTAGTACTTATTTTTTGACTTGGGAGAAACAATTAATAACTATATATCTTATATTCTTTTCGTATTATAGACTTAATCAAAATGAAAAACGATTACAATTACTAAATACTTTTTTATGCCAAAAGTTGTTAATGATTTGACATTACTGAAAGATTCAAATCTATAACCACATGGATACCAATTTTGTTTCACTACAATAACCATTTTTAATTATTAGCAACTAATTCATCTATTTAATTATCTAACCACCTTGGGTGTGTCCTTTATAGCAAATTGGACACAATATGTTGTTGGTTAATGTTCTTTTATAAATAGTAAGGCTTAAAAACAATATATTTTTATATATTACTTGAAGTTGGTGAACCCTATCTTCATAAATCATAATACACAAACACTTGCACATAAATAGTGCAAAATGTTCTTGATAAATACATTGGGTAGGTGTGTGCAAGTATATTTTTATTGAGATAAATGTTTTTTTCCTTCTTGTAGACAAAATGCATGATGTCACTGGGAATCTATATAAAAATGTACTCCGTATTAGCTATTATGTTTTTGTTGTACTACGGTTTTACCAAACATAATATTAATTTAATAACAACAAGTTCTTAATTATTTTTCATCTATAGAATTTGAAATTAACTCCTTATAAAATAATAATATATATTATCATTTCCTATTAAAAAGGAACACATAGTAGAGGAAGACTAATTAAAAAATGTGTTTAAGATATAATCTAAACATAAATTTCTAAAATTTTCAATATTGTAATTATCCTTTAGATGTATTATACTGTGATTTTCAATTTACTCCAAAAGTCGAGCGTAAATTAAATCGATAATAATTCTAAATGCTGTAAATTTTATTGAATGATTTTTTTTAAAAAAATTCATTTATAAAAAAAAAAAACAAGAAACTGAAAATCAAGTTGAAATTTGCTTATATACGAAGTCAATTTTGGACCCTCTAACTACCAATTAGGTAGAGTTAAAAAAAAATAGAGTCAAAAAAATCTTATTTTCCTAGTTATGGACCCAATGAAAGCTCACACAAATTTGTTAACATCTACTAAAATATTTTAAATAATAATAATTAATTAATTAAAAAAATCCCCAACCTTTTTTTGTGAAAGAATAGTCAACCAAACGAGACATGAACAAACAAACACAAACCATGCAATAAAAAGAAAGAGTGTCCGCCGGAAAACCTACCTTCCCCGCCGCTGCTGCCGCCTCTGCCGCCGCATGAGCCTTGTAAAGCTCCACAATCTTGGCGGCCGCCTCGGCCTCGTCTCTACTCTCTCTCACCACCCTCTCCACCTCCGCCTTGGGAAGCCTCATCTTGACCCTCATTGTGCTATTCTTGATCTCCGCCGCCGCATTGCTCGGCCGGACAAACGCCAAGTCCGACACGGAGCGGCGGGACAGCATGAGACTCTCGAGGCGGTCCTTGGCCGTCATGTTGATCCCGGACTGGACCCTCCTGGGATTCTTGTTGTAGTTCATGTTGTCGTTTTGAGCTTTCTTGGGGAGATCTACGAGGAAGTAGAGTCGTTTTGGCTCCAAGCTCCGGTAGGGTTCCAAGGGCTTTGCTCGGAGCCCTAGTTGCTTCACTTCACGTGAGTCTAGAAGAACCAGACCGGGGTGATTCTTCACCACCTCTCCGGCTTGAACCGGAGTCTTTAGCTTGAAGCTCTCGCCGTCTATTTTCATTATCTTCGCCGTCTTTTTTCCTCCTAATGCGTTGCCCATAATGTTGGGTTTGTAGTAAAATAATGAACCCAAGAAAATGTATGGTTTCCTGATAGATATTCCGTAGCTGATCACTGTTTTTCTTGTAGTGGATCGATCTTGTTGGTGTCTTGAAGTATCTTGAATGCAAGAAATGGTTTCTTGAATCTTGATGGTTCTTGTGGGTAAATATGGAACCCAAGAAATGGCTTTTTTGATGGTTATTGAATGCAAGAAATGGATTCTTCTTTTTTATGGTTCTTGGTTGGTGATTGAACCCAAGAAATGGTTTCTTGATGGTGATCTTGTGTGGTTTTGGTTCCAAGATTTTAGCTAAAAAGGGTGACAAGAGGGAGTGAATATTGTGAGGAGATTGGTGAAGCAACAAGGTTTTTATGGATAGTTGTTATTGTTGTTAAGGCTTTAATTAAGGATCGTTAGTCAAACGTAGATGGCAATTTTGACAAATTGGCAAGAATGTTTGACAAAAACAGAAAAAAAGTACCAAAAATGTCCCTTTCATGCAAAGATTAATTAAACTACTACTACTAGTAGTTATTTAATTAATTGCATGTATAATTGAGTACATATTCTACTTTTTAACTAGATTTAGTTTGAAAAATTCTTGTCATGTATCATTTAACTATAACCAGAAAGTTATTGTGAATAAAAATAATTTAAAATATGTATTTGATGGTACATAGAATATCAAGTATATGGAAAAATGACATATCATTATTCAGATGAAATTCAAGTAAGAAAGCAAATCAAAATGCACGAAAATACAAGCTCCCAGCACTATGGGTGGCGCATGGCTGTGGCCACAGTCCATCCAACCCAATTTCGTCCGTTTTGATTTTTTTATAAGCAAGCGTAATAAGCGAGACTCGAACCTGAGATCTCAAGATCGAGAAACAAGCACCTTAAACCACTTGCTCCGTTGATGGTTTCGCCCATTTTGATTTTATTCAACATGTTTTGACTTGGTTTGGTTCAAATTATTGCATGGATAATTTGATCCAACTCATAGTCTAGGCAAACCAACTCATGATCCATTTAAGTTGACTCATGTCTAGATTCGACGTATTTGAAGCCTCGTATAACCAACCTTGAAACTCCTCATGTTTACTCTCCACCTATCAGTTGAGGAGTTTCTTATGTAAATATTGTCCCTAGGGATAAGGTACAAACATATTCTCACTCTTTATGAATTATTCTTACAATAAATCTTCACTGAATTCATGTTCTCATTTATGGATAGCATCTGTGGCACAAACTATATAGAATCAAAGCGTATGATCTCCAATCATCTCTTGACAACGTCAAAAAATTGTTTGTACTTGCTAATTGTAATAAAGATTAACGCATCAATATGTAACTATTGCAATAATATGTTTGTGGAGGCTAACAATAGAGTAATATTATATATCACAATTTATGAATATTTTTTTAGAAAATAGTTATACAATATATATTTTTTTTTTACAAATGATGTGTCAATAAATAAATATGACATGTCAATTTTTTATTTGTGATTTTAATAAAACAACTTCCACATCTGCTACAAATATGGGTCTCCATGCCAAAAATTTGTGAGAGGGACGTGACATAATATATGTCATACTATCATATTAAACTTAATTTTACATCTAAAAATGTTGTTAACTGCTCATAATTATTTTATAAGATTCCAATGGTTAAAACAAAAATTATTTTTCTTCAAAATAGAAAAAACAAAAATTATTTATTTATTTTAAAATAAAAGAGGCTCCTTAAACATACTTGTTAATAATAATAATAATAATTTTGTGTCACGGTTCCCTCAAAAATAAAAATTGTGTCACGATCACGGCAATCACGGCTAGGTTTAAGAGATCTGTTGTGATAAATATATATATCCATGTGAAATTTGACCGTTTGTCATCTTTATTAATTAAAAATAATATTATTATGGATTTAGTCACCATGAAAATTACGTACTTCATATAGTTCATATACACCAACCAACACCTTACAATTATTTTATCATACTTTTACCTAATATTCTACCGTTAAACATATAAAAAAATCAACAACAAAAAACATTATATTTTCTGCAACCTTTGATTGATTATTGAATGACTCAAGAATTGCTGTGTGGTCACTGTTCAGTCCAATTCGTTAGCCTGCTCATCTCATCAACTTGGAACTTGTCCATTATAAATATACATAATTTTTTTTCTTCATAATTCTGAGTTTTGGATCAATATACAGGAGTCGATTTTCTTTTTCGTCTTAAAAAGACATAATTAATTTGAGATTAAAAAGGGGAGGGAGTTTCGAATTTCAAGTGTGAAATGTGTAGATCCAACACGACTTAAAAATTGATTAACTGTTACTGCAACGATCATGATATGCAACAAAATTTTCTGCTGAAATGTAAGATACAAACATAAACTAAGAACCTAATTAATCGAATTCCTAATGATAACATACATCATATATAGGATCATCAATTATGTTTTAATTCAAGAATATAAATCTTTAGAGAAAAACGATTCCAAGTAACATATTTTCTTTTTGTGCTTACAGATATGCCAAATAAATGAAAATATGATATTATTATTTTAGGCTAGCAGTACGTATAACGCTCCATTAAATTTACGTAACTGTATTGAAATATTATAATTTAATTGATTTTTGTTGTATATCGAAAATTTTGTTGACTTAAGTTCTTTGCCCTCAATTTATTTATTCTAATAAATAATATCTTATACATATGATATTAATTTGGGTAGTATTATTTTTATAACTTTATTCAATGTTTTTAGAGAAATTAAATGAGAAACCATGAAACCCCACTCATTTGTATATTTTATTGTGTGGCCACAAACACAACACTTTTTTAGACCCTACATTTGCTTATGTTACTGTTTTTTTGGATCTCATCTTCTGCACTTCTTGAAATTATTGGCAAGTTCTTATCTTTCGGTTCATGTTGTGATATTGCTGACTTCACAGCATTCATTTCCCATCTTCATAACATATTTGACAATTTGTGCATGTGTGTATCGTATTAGAATCGCAATATAATTGATTAAACAAGTTGAGTTGGTACGACATGACACGATATAACGCGTTCACATAACTCGAGCAAGATCAAGATGAAAAATTGACCAAAACCATCGTAACACGATTATTAAACATGTTGGGTACTTCAACTAGAACATGATTACAAAATTAGTGAGACCAAACACACTTATTTTGTATCGTATCGTGTGTTGATATATGAATTGTCAAGTCAATTCATTAATATATATTGTTCAACCATATAAAAAAAACTTGATATATCGACTCGGACGATCCTGTCTGTCCACAAATTTACTAGAGTGAATATGAGGTGATGTTTAATAAAATATCATATTATTATTGATCAAATTTATCATAAACTACAAAAAATTATGAATAAGTTGGTTAAAATTTAATTTCTGTTTATATTCTCATGTTTTCTTTTTACTATAGCAAACACAATGATTATTAATTATCTCATTAATAATAAAATAATACTCATAATGAAATATAGTTTGAATAGTTAATTAAGAGGAATATTTTTTTTTTCAAAAGAAAAGTATAATTTTCAACCCTAATAATTCTTGCTTGCCTTTTTCTAAAGTACAAATTATTATTTATTTTTTCTTTGTAATTCATGGGGTATCATGGAAGCTTCTCTACTTTAGCAAAGTGAAGCTTTCTAATTTGATAGGTTGAGTTCAAAGCTTTTTTCTTTGGGCTCAAGCTTTTATGTTAAAGCTTGCCAACCTAAAAGGGTATGCCGGTATGGTAATGTTTCTAAAATAAACATTATGGATTTGTTGGGAGAAATTGTGAAACGGGTTGGACAACACGACACTCACCACACATTTAACATGCACCCGTCTTGCAAGTCAGGACCGTCATAACTATTTTGAAAACCTTGTACTGAAATAATAAAAATTACATGATTTCATCTTTGCATCGTCACTCTAATTTGCAACTCTCGGCGACAACAACGTGTTCATCGGTGTCTCTGTTCACTTGGATTGTTTTCCAAAAAAATTCTACTCCTACACTACTCAAAAACAACTCTCAAAATCACAATCCAATAATTGACTTTTTATTAAGAGTAGAAAAAAAAAAGAATCGTGTTGCATTCTAAAATTAAAAGTTCCATATTCATATTTTTTCGTTTTCTCAGTTAATACACCTATTAAAATGTTAAGCTCGTTGCACATCTTGCACATGTTAACCTACAGTCATATTGCAGGTTGGCTTAGGCCTTTTCAACTCAAACAAAAAAAAAGGACCCGAACCCGAATGGCCTGCTCTAGTACTTAGAAGTTAGAACAGGAAATCACTAAGAGCATACTATTCAAACTTTTACATACAGCTTCTTTGATCTATGAATTGACAAAATGTACATTGCCTTGCAACCCAAGAAAACTCAAAACAGTTCACAAATATTCAAAACATGTGATCATGTCTTATTGATACTCTTCAGTTGAACACAAGGTCACTCACTCACAAACAAATAAGGAATTTTCCCGTAACGAATTTCATAACAAACAACAAATCAAATGAGTTCTTTACACACTGAAATCAGATAAATTTGAATAAATACAGAGAAGGGTATGAGAATTGGCTTTGCCATCTCGTGCCCTAAGCTCTCACACCCGAAAAACAAAGGAATTGTGCATTCACTATCAAATAATTGGAATGATCATATGAGAAAATTAAAGGGAATATGAATT
Organism: Pelargonium nanum; assembly: GCA_036897485.1. Classification (NCBI taxonomy): domain Eukaryota; kingdom Viridiplantae; phylum Streptophyta; class Magnoliopsida; order Geraniales; family Geraniaceae; genus Pelargonium; species Pelargonium nanum. The sequence goes on along the minus strand of JAYMTF010001241.1, from coordinate 4,820 downwards.
AGAAGGGTTTTGTTACAAGTGTACCAGTTGTTACTGTTGCAGCTTCCGAAGATGCTCCAACAATGTTGTAGCTTTTCGCTTAGCTCTCTCCGTGCCACTCTTCGCAAGCTCTGTCAATGGTATTGCGGCTCCAAGCCTACTCAAACTCGCGAGATTCTCATTCTCTCGCTTGCACAACGAAAGCAAAATTGCAGTAGCGTTTTCTTTGCTCCGTGGAAGGCCTGTCCTCAAGAGATCAATCAAAACAGGTATGGTGCTTGCCTTTACTATAGCGTTTTTCGCTTCTTGGTTACAAGCCAGAACTGAGAGTATCGTTAGAGCTTCGTCGACCATGCTGTTACCACCATCTGTGAGCATTTTCAGTAGTGCAGCTACGATACCTGCCCTCACGGCCCTGCCTTTGTTGCCTTGATAGATGCACAAATTGAAGAGAGCAGTCGCAGCGTCTTTTTTCCCTCTAGCGCTCCCATTTTGGAGCAAGTCCACCAATGCAGGAATGGCCCCAGATGCGCCGATGATTATTTTGTTCTCATCAGCAAGTGACAAGCTAAAAAGGGTCGCAGCAGCGTTCTCTCTCGCTTCCATGCTTCCGGCTCTGAGGATCTGGACAATAGAAGGAACTGCGCCAGCAAGCATTATGAGACCCTTGTTGTTTTCATATATGGAGAGGTTGAGAATGGAGGTGACGGCATTTTCTTGTGTCATCAAGTCCTCTGCTGTCAAAAGGTTGACCAGAACGGGAATAGCTCCGGCTTCTGCTATTAGTATCCGGTTATCGGTACTTCTTTTGGATAGTGATCTGATTTCAGTCACAGCAGATCTTTGATCCTCGATTGACCCACTTGAGAGCTTGTGGACCAATGCTTCAATGGTTGCTATGTCCTCACTTACATCATAGAGTGATCCATCGCTTCTTTTGATCCTTCCATTGGCTAGTGTCATAGGCTGCTCGATATTGTGGTCGGTACACCATTGAGTGATTAAACTTCTCAGAACATAATTTGGGGTTAGTGTCAAATGTCGAAGCTTTTGCTGGGTTTTAGGGCATGTTACATTCCCACTGTCTATCCATCTCTGTATGTAAGCCCTTTCGTATGTCTGTATTAGCACGAGAAACAAAATATCAGGAAAAAAAAACAATAATGGTTTGCTTGGGAACTAGGGTGTCATCTGTATTCGGGATTTGAGCCAAATTTAGTGTTTGGATGACCCAAGAATTAGGATTTAACTTGCCATTTGAAATTCAAAAGCTTACCAAACATTACATTTATATTTGAATTCTAATATTTCAAGTTCTATATATGAAGTCATGAATTTCAAATCAAATTCAAGAATCCAAACACAATCTTTTGGCTCAAATCCGATATTTCAAATCAAATCAGGTTGCGTTTAGATTCCTGTATTTGATTTGAAATTCACTATTTTAAAATAGATATCTGAAATATTGTATTTCAAATACGAAATCATATAATTTTAAATGACAAGGCAACAGTTCTTATCTAAAATCACATGTTCTGGACATGTTTTGAATCTCATTGAATTTGAACCAAATTCAAATCCAAATTCTTAATGCATACAAATACAGGATTTCAAATCAAGTCCAAGAATCAAAACGGACAATTAAGTATTCAGATTCCCTGGAAAAGTATAGTAACATTGAGAACCATACCTGTCCTGTGGCCACGATAACAGGATCCCTCATGAGTTCGAGGGATATAGGGCACAAGAAATCATCAGGGATCATATCAGAGTCCGGCCTTTTAGCCTCTTCTTCACTTTTGCTGGCTAAGTTGTGTTCCTTGTCAGTGACTTCATTTGATTTACAGGCCTCGGAAAATACAGCAAAGTTCCTTGGCCTTTCAAGTTCACGAGTCATCTGATCAGCATTGTGGCTCATCAAACCATTACTTTTTGAAATACTGCTCCTCTTTGCTTCAAGTTGACAATCAACAAAGCCAACATTCTCAATATGCAAGCTTCTGTTTACTCTGTTGCTTGATGGTAGCAGATCTAAATTTTTATCCACTGACAAGGCACGGGGGGATAGTCTTGCATTACAAGGCCCATATCTTGCTGTCGCTCTTTTCAACTGTGCTCTCACCAATCCAACCTGATAAGAAAGAGACATAATGTTAATATCAAACACATTTGTAAATAAAAAATCTAATTTCTCAACTCCTACCTGTTCCTGAACTTCCTCCGAGATGTCAAAATCATTGTATGGCAGATTCCCCAATGTTTTTTCCAATTTCCACGTCACGCACTGGAATTGGAAGGCAATTTTCTTGGCAGCCTCATCCTTAATCAAGATACAGCAAATTTCAGACAGGTACCTAAGCATTATTTAACGGACGCACATAACCACAGGTAAATTTGACAAAGTTTCTAACTCCAACCACAGACTAAATCTTGTCATGCTATGCAATGTTCAACACAACGAAACACAATAACAATAACACCTTTATAGAATAATTTCCATACTTTTAACAGTATATCAATATATGAGCGGTGTTTGACGCTATATAAGACATATAGTTTACCAAATATCATTATGGATTCTTCTTACAACTAAGTTTTGGAGATCTTCAACGACTCCCGTTTCATCGAAATACAATTTCCCATAAAGATATTAGGAGACTCTAACATGTAAGAAACATTGACAAAGTTAAAGTCATGTCTCTGTTCAGAAAGTGACAATCAATATCATATTCATTGAACTTTGTTACTGAGGACTGAATCTGATCTATAGCAATCCGAGAAATTAACAAGTTACTCTCAACTCACGCCTTTAAATTAATGTTATAGCTGCACAAAACCTACAATTACAGCTTATTTTCAGTAGAAAATGTTATGAATCTCTATGGCTAATGATCACAATTCACAAAGCCAAAAACTACGACGTAACAGCTCGAATTGTTTAGTTTATTTGCTTAAACACATCAAAATTAGTGAACAAAGCACTATCGTATGATCAAATTTATATAAATTCATGTGCAGAGCCAATGAATATGCATCAGCAAAATTAAACTGATATCTAATTATTTCCAGAGACATCAAGAGCAAAATCACTACGATACAGATCTGGCTATTCAAAATTGAAGCACCTTTGAGCTAAAAATGTATAGTAACATTCAACACTAAATTTTCTTTTCCTTCTTTTCTCAGCAACCAAACAGAGAACTAAGAGGTAAAAGCTGAAAATACGACAATGCAACTAACTGACTAACTCACAGAGAAGGCGTCGGAGCCGAAGGTCGCGGCGGCAGAGAGGAGGCGTTTGGCGGCCTGAAGCGAGGCCAACAGATCGGACCACCACGGATACGCCGTCACAGTAGCTCCAGTACTAGAAGTAGCCGTGGCCTCGGCAGCGAGAGGCGCCTTGAAATCTCTCATCTCCTCGAACAAATGCGCCAACAGCGCCACTCTGCGAGCCAGATCCGTGCAGTCCTTCTTGAAGACGCCGGCGGCGGGAGCAGTCCGGGAGATGTCGTGGACGAGGGAGAGGAGCGAGGAGGAAACTCCATTGTCGCCGGAGAAAGGTACGGCAGCGACGGCGACGACTCCGCCGGCCATAGCGACACTAACGAAGCTTAGCGAAGCGAATGGGAGCAAGCAGAGCGGAGGTGTTTGGACTCTGGTTTTGGCTTAACCGCGTCATGGTTTTGAGGTTTTATTCACATTTATTTTCGTGTGTGCGGGTCTGTTTGGACCTACAGAATGTCGACACGTACAATGCGGCACAGCAAAACACAATACAGGTTTTTTTTATTAATTTATTTATTTATTATCCACCAAATTTTATTACGTAAAACTTAATATATATTTGGATGGTACAAAATAAGTTTAATTAATTTTGAGATCCCGTATATTTGTCATTATAAATTTATGAAACAGGTCAGGCAAATTCACATTCATCCACACATTTTTATGTTAAACTTGCGCCTCTATATGAGGTCGGATTCATGTTAAACTTTTTCAGTGTATGTCGTGGGTCTAAACGGGTAGGATAAAGAAATGCATGTGCATTTATTAGAAACTCTTTTGTCAATTTTGACACATCATTAAAAGAGATAAATTCTTTATTTTTATATATACGTAATTTAAGGTAATTACAACAATTAAAAAATGGATCGAAATTTTGAGATTTTTGGTTCTTGAACCCTTAACTTAAGTTTTGAACTTAGAGTTAAGTTTCTTATATAAAATTAATTAACAATTAGATTCAAATATATTTATTAATGAATAAAATAATAAAGAATAAGACAAGAAATTACAGTTGGACTTGGAATATTGTGAATTGTATTACAGCCAGCAAGCAATTGGTGTATTGTTTCTTGGTTGCTTGATTTGCTCTCTATCATCTTTTTCTTCTTCTCACCTATTTCTGTTTCTTATAGTCTTTGCAAGCCTGTCATTTCCCAATTATTTTTTCTTATCCCACTTTTTTTCACCAATAATTATTATTTGGAAAGTGTTTTATATTAGTCATTGCATTATCTATTTTGTTCTTAAATGATATTCAATTTAAATTTTATTTTAATTTAATATTTAAATTATCTATATTGATTTAATTAGTCCCAAATTAGGTAATTTTATTTGTAATTTAATCTTAACAACGTACCAAAATTATTGTGTCATGTCCGTCAAACGTGATATATATTTAATCATAGTGTTAACCACGTCATGTTCGTGTTAGATCATGCAACATATAGTCAACTTTTATTACGACACTCACATACAAATTATCAGCTCTAATATGTATCCTAAAAGTGCAATAAGTTGTTTTGTTATATAACCCAAGCCGGTTGGATGAAATATAT
>JAYMTF010001240.1:0-25099 GCA_036897485.1 Pelargonium nanum | reverse complement strand
ATGGAATGGACGGTGGGGATGGATAGTGGAGGGTGTTATAGTGGGTGACGTGGCAACTATAAGGTGATGTGGCAACTGACTTGGAGGGGACATGTGACCTGGCGGTCATCAAACCTGCTGTAGCAGGTTATTAGGGCCTAAATAAAAAAAATTGAAACTTTAAGGGCCAAAACCATATGATTTTGAGTCCAGGGGCTAAATCCAAAAACATTTCAAGTCCAGGGGAGGCAAAACTAATTAACCCAAGAAAATATAATGTCTATACACATTTTGTTGTATTGGTGAGGTCTACTTCAGATATTTGTAGATGTAAATTGTATATAAAGCTATAAGGAAAGAGGTATTTTTGTTTGGTAAACTTACATTTAAAAGTTTATTCAAAAGGAATAGTATGAATTAAATTATTTGGTATGAAAGTATAAGGTATAAATAATAACATACTAAACTATTATTAGAATATTAAAATAAAATATTAAAACATTTATATATTAGGTGCAACAATATAGTACACATTTAACAGGTTCACTGTAAGGATCGACCAATTGTAAATAGGGTTCATGGACAACCTATTATTACATTAGGTCGATCACAAAATATAAAAAAACATTCATATTTCATATGCAAGTTGATCCTTTTCAAATATGAGTCAACCAACAATTAACCAACTTTACCATTTTTACGGTCAACATTGTGGAGTATACAAGCATTAAAATAAAAATGAGATTGACCGATATCATATGAGTGTACCGGCCATACGATAACCGTGAAAGTACAAAGGTGTACCACATAAAGTAAAAAACATGTATATTTGAATATGATGTCGACCATATCCTATATGAGTCTACGAACTATAATTTTAATAATGTGTCACAATCTCATTAATGAGTTAACATAAGTGTTTGGATTCTCCTCTCTTTAAATAATAATAATAAAACAATTAGCATAATTATCATGGTCACAATATTTATAATTCACTTAACTAGGAAGAAGAAAGAAAAGATTCTTCCTATAAATTTTTATTTAAAAAAGAAAAGAAAAGAAACGGACGCATAATATTGCTTAAAAATAATGTTAAAGTTGTAAAAGTGAAATATAAGGTAATGTTTCTCTACAATTATTGGTCGGTTTGGCGGGTATAATTATTGAGGACACACATACACCACATTAGCACGGCGCAATCTCTCGGCGCGTGAAAAACACGCGCTGGGTAAGGAGCGTGAAGAGAAGAAAGGTCAAAGAGGGGCACAAAAGAAGAGAAGGGCACTGTGTGGGGTCCAAAGGAGGTGTATATATAAACCGATGGCCGAGACTGAGGAGGAGCTCTCCATCCTCATTTCACAGTTTCTCACCTTTTCTCTCACTTTCTCGCATTTTCTCGGATTTTCTCTCTGTCCATGACACTCTAGCCAAACAGTCCTTTATACCGATTTCTATATATTTACCGGAGCTCCGTTCGTTTTCTTCCTTCGTCGGAGAAGATGGGCGGCGACAAGGCTATCAGTCTCGAGGAAATCAAGAATGAGTCTGTTGATCTGGTATAATCTCCCGCCGTCTACTTTTTCTTTTACTCTCGGTCTGTTTGTTTTCTCGGAAAATTGATTTTCTTTTTGTTCTGAGATAATCGATTCTGATTGGTTTAACGCGTCGTCTTTTGAGGAAGTGGATTTTGTTTTGAGTCATTATGTCTCGCCGATGATCATGCTAGGGTTTGTTTTTGTGTTGAATCTCCGTTGATTGAGTCGCTCAGTCCATTTAGGACTATTTTCGCTTTCCTTTTTTTCCGTTTAAGATATTTTTTTTATCTCACGAATATTTCGTTCGGCGGCGGAGCCGAACCGGAGAAGGTTTTTAATCGGCCAATTCTCCGATCACTGTGTACGGTTCTGATTGAAGCTGACCTTTTTTGACGTTTTTATTTTTTTATAAAGGTGTTTTTTACTGGAAAAATGAGTAAAAATGAAACCTAAAAATAATTTTGGTGTTATGTGCTTTTATGATAAAGAACGTGAGATGTACGCACCAGATCACGTGAAATAGGTGTGTAGACAACGCACGCTCCTTTTGAAGAAACAAACGTGGCTGACAAGGGATGATAAAAGATGACCGGTTGAATTTAATTAAAATTAGACTATTTATATATAATTTATTTTCCCGACCAAATAGTTTTTGTGCGTACTAATTTATGTTTAGTATAATATTCTCTCTTTTCCCTGTAGAATATATACTGTTTTTTAACCATATGTACTGTCATGTAGTATAGTTTTTATACACTAAATAATTGTTCTTGTGAAGTTCATGCGTTAATTTTGTGATTTGGCAGATGTGGGGCTTTTCCGTAGTACTACTGTACTCTGTTGTTTTAGTTATAGCTTTATTTGTCTCGGATCCTTTTTAAATTGTTAATTAATTTCAACTGTGCTGAAGTCAGAAATACTTAATTTTGGGATGACTAATTTCAAGTGTACCTATGTCATAGGGGACGAGTTATTTGACTTTTGTGACATCGTTTTCTTGACACATATGCTCAAGTTGACGTGTTTGTCCCATGTGTTAATTATATTGAAGAATCTTAGATGTAGCTAATTTATGAGAAGATTTACTAAAGAAATGGCCCATTCCCAATCATTAGTTGTAGATCCCCCTCCAGAACATCTCGTGTTCTGAATGTTGAGGCTGTAGATCTTGTTTCATATTTAATTTCATATGCATGCCTACCAAAAATGTCTTATTAATGAGAACTTTAATTGTCAAAGGACAAGATGCCAGGAGGGTGTAACATGAATGGAGTATAATAATTTAAATCGTTTAGTGATAATCATTTAAAATTTGAAATTTCTGTATTCTAGGTGCTGCTACTTTTGTACCTGGTGGTTAGGTAGTTAATGGAATAGACTTTTAACCTGTGTGAGTTATTACTTTTGAGGTTGCTGTCTCCTGAACTAATTAATCTATGGCATCATGAATGGCGCTTAGGCCATCAACTTGATTAAATTTTATCTAGATTAAGTTTCTTTTTCTGCCACGTCTATTTGCAATTAGAAATGTAAAAGTTGAATGTGGATAGATTAAGTGACACTTATAGTAGTGTTCCTTTAAGATTTGGTAAGCAGCTTCTTCATTTGTTGCTGCAAATAGGTTTCATATTAATCTTGTAAAGCTATTTACAATCTGTTCATCCATATTTTAGAAATACTAATGATGATCATTGCTCACAGGAACGAATCCCTATAGAGGAAGTGTTTGAGCAGCTGAAATGTACCAGACAGGGTCTCACATCAGAGGAAGGAGCCAACAGGCTTCAAGTTTTTGGTCCAAACAAGCTAGAAGAGAAGAAGGTTCATATTATTACCTCTTATAGATAACCAGATTTCCTTATCTCATATTTCTTATGTCTAAATTTGAAGTGATAGAATACATTATAATGATTTATGTCTTTTCCAAACAGGAGAGCAAAATTCTCAAGTTCTTGGGCTTCATGTGGAACCCATTGTCATGGGTGATGGAAGCTGCTGCGTTGATGGCTATTGCATTGGCAAACGGCGGTGGAAGACCTCCAGACTGGCAGGACTTTGTTGGGATCATTGTCTTATTAGTGATCAATTCAACAATCAGTTTTATTGAAGAAAACAATGCTGGTAATGCAGCAGCGGCCCTGATGGCTGGTCTTGCTCCCAAGACAAAGGTGAAAATTAATTATTTGCGTAGCTTTATATGAAATATTTAATTTTTCCCCAATTTTCTTCTTAATGTCTTGCAATCTTTATGTATAGGTTCTCAGAGATGGCCGTTGGAGTGAGCAGGATGCTTCGATTTTAGTTCCAGGGGACATTATCAGTATCAAATTGGGAGACATAGTTCCTGCTGATGCCCGTCTCCTTGAGGGTGATCCTTTAAAGATTGATCAGTCAGCTCTTACTGGAGAGTCTCTACCTGTCACCAAGAATCCTTCAGATGAAGTATTCTCTGGCTCAACATGTAAACAAGGTGAAATTGAAGCAGTTGTAATTGCCACTGGTGTGCACACCTTCTTTGGTAAGGCTGCCCATTTGGTGGACAGCACCAATCAGGTTGGGCATTTCCAGAAAGTTCTTACAGCAATCGGTAACTTTTGCATCTGCTCAATTGCTGTTGGAATAGTCATCGAGCTAATTGTCATGTACCCGATACAGCGTCGCAAGTACAGAGATGGAATTGACAATTTACTTGTTCTCTTGATTGGAGGAATTCCAATTGCCATGCCCACTGTCTTGTCTGTCACCATGGCTATTGGTTCTCACAGGCTGTCTCAGCAGGGTGCCATTACTAAAAGAATGACTGCCATTGAGGAAATGGCAGGAATGGATGTCCTATGTAGTGACAAGACGGGGACTCTTACCCTCAACAAGCTGAGTGTTGACAGAAACCTAATTGAAGTGTTTGCTAAAGGTGTAGAGAAAGAACATGTTATGCTACTCGCTGCAAGGGCTTCAAGAACAGAGAATCAGGATGCCATAGATGCTGCAATTGTGGGGATGCTTGCTGATCCAAAGGAGGTATATTTTTGTTAGAATTTTGTTTTTTTTTTTGTTTTTTCCAAAAGAAATTATACACCAATATTTAAGGTGTGTCCTTTTTCATATTTGGCAGGCACGAGCGGGTATTCGCGAGGTTCACTTCCTTCCATTCAACCCTGTAGACAAGAGGACTGCTCTTACATACATTGATGCAGATGGGAACTGGCACCGAGCTAGTAAAGGTGCCCCCGAGCAGGTAATCATGCATTCATTATATTGACATAGGAACTGATAATTTTTTGTTGTTGGTATCTATTACTAACCCGGTTCTTTTATATTTTAAAAGATAATAGAACTGTGTAAATGCAAAGAAGATGTCAAGAGAAAGATTCATGCAGTCATAGATAAGTTTGCTGAACGGGGACTCCGATCTTTAGCTGTTGCAAGACAGGTTTGCAAATGTCACCTTGATGTGTTTGCTTTTGATGGTTAATTGAATAATTATTGTTATTTATGTTCTTTGTTTTGCCTTCAGACGGTACCTGAGAAATCAAAAGATAGTCCAGGGTCTCCATGGGAATTTGTTGGTTTGCTACCTCTTTTTGATCCTCCCAGGCATGACAGTGCAGAAACTATCAGAAGAGCGCTCAACCTTGGTGTGAATGTCAAGATGATTACTGGTAAGGCTCGTACAAGTTTATGCCAACTATTTGCTAATAATTCTTCCATTGCCTAAATTCTATAAGTTCTTGATGTGTAGGTGACCAGCTTGCCATAGGCAAAGAAACTGGCCGGAGGCTTGGAATGGGAACAAACATGTATCCCTCTTCTTCATTGCTAGGCCAAGACAAGGATGCTTCCATTGCTTCCCTCCCCATAGATGAGTTGATTGAAAAGGCCGATGGATTTGCTGGAGTATTCCCAGGTTCGTTTTGGGCCTATTTACTGCATGGTTAACATTATGCATATTTTTTTCCTTTCGCACGGGAATTATACAAATATTTAAGTGAATTCAATGTTTTCTGGTTTTCACATTAACTTTTTTCCTTTGTTGTTTTTGTTTAAGAGACTTCAATTGGTTCTGCAGTTCATATTTGTTTTTGGTTTTAGCAAATGCACTTGTTTTTCTTTTTCCATTCCTAACTACATATCTTTAGCAGATGAAAGTTTTACAAAGATTTATTCTAACAACCTATTTTTTCTTGTTTAATACAACAGAACATAAGTATGAAATTGTAAAGAGGCTCCAGGAGCGGAAGCACATCTGTGGAATGACAGGAGATGGTGTTAATGATGCTCCTGCTCTGAAGAAGGCAGATATTGGAATAGCTGTTGCTGATGCTACCGATGCTGCTAGAAGTGCATCTGACATTGTCCTGACTGAACCTGGGCTGAGTGTCATTATAAGTGCAGTGCTAACCAGCCGAGCTATCTTCCAGAGGATGAAAAATTATACTGTTAGTGCATTGCATGTTCTTATCTCCACAATTTTAAGTCTTGCTGTATCTCTGTATGTCTATGCTAACTGACTAATTCTTCTTGTTTGCAGATCTATGCAGTGTCAATTACCATTCGTATTGTGGTAAAATGTCTATCTTAACTGTGAGATGTAAATATTATGATTTAAGTGTTTTCATTACTGTTTATAATTATAATTTATCAATTTTGCAGTTTGGCTTCATGTTTATTGCATTGATATGGAAGTTTGACTTTGCACCCTTCATGGTTCTAATCATTGCCATCTTAAATGATGGTAAGTCTATTTATAACACCTTTGTGCTTAGTTGATCCTTTTAAATAGTACAGTGTATCATGAGCATGATTTTGTGCAAAATTGTACTTTCTAGGGACAATCATGACAATATCAAAGGACCGAGTAAAACCATCTCCACTTCCAGACAGCTGGAAACTTAAAGAGATTTTTGCAACTGGCGTTGTGCTTGGAGGTTACATGGCACTTATGACAGTTGTGTTCTTTTGGCTTATGTATGATACGGACTTCTTCCCGGTAAAGACAACATACACACTTCATATGTTAGTATGATCAGACTTTTATCTCTTTATATATTTGACTTATGATATTTCTCATGATACAGAATAAGTTCGGAGTGAGGTCAATCAGGAATAATCCTGCAGAAATGATGGCAGCCTTGTACCTGCAAGTGAGTATTGTGAGCCAGGCCCTTATTTTTGTCACAAGGTCTCGCAGCTGGTCTTATGTTGAACGCCCTGGAATGCTCTTACTCGGTGCTTTTATAATTGCTCAGCTGGTAAGCATTTTTCTACATCAAGCTCAATTTTTTATTTTTCCCCTTAGCACAAGAGTGATTGTGGCTTCATTGCACACACACATTGGTTTCTATAGATTTCTCTATAGATATAATACTTGTGGGCATTTCAGAGAACTCTTGGTGCCTAACTTTCCATGTTTTGTAAATATGATATCATAATCAACTGATCACTTGTTGTCTCCCAAATATTGAAAGGTGGCAACGTTGATAGCTGTGTATGCAAATTGGAGTTTTGCTCGAATTCAGGGAGCTGGATGGGGTTGGGCTGGTGTTATATGGCTTTACAGTGTGGTGACATATATTCCACTCGATCTGCTCAAATTTGCTATCCGCTACATTCTCAGTGGAAAGGCTTGGGATAATCTTTTGGAGAACAAGGTGAGTGTGCATTCATTCTGTACGGGTTGTATATTCTGAGAAAGGTGTTTTGGCATTCATTGACATACATTTTAATCTGCATTCATTCATTGATGCGATAACAGACTGCCTTCACCACAAAGAAGGATTACGGAAAAGAGGAGAGGGAGGCACAATGGGCAGCTGCACAAAGGACTCTTCACGGTCTTCAGCCCCCAGAAGCCAACAACGTCTTTAATGAGAAGAGTAGCTACAGAGAGCTTTCCGAGATTGCAGAGCAAGCCAAGAGACGTGCTGAGGTTGCAAGGTAAGTAGACTTTAATGAGAACACTACATATGATGAGGTCATTCATGTATTGTATCGATCATGATCCTGATCCTGATCCTGAGATGTGGTTTGAATTGTGGTTGGTTGGTTGCAGGCTAAGGGAGCTACATACCCTGAAGGGGCATGTTGAATCGGTGGTGAAGCTGAAAGGACTAGACATTGATACGATCCAACAGCACTACACAGTGTAGGAGGAGAGGATTAAAGAGCATAAATTATGATGACGAAGAAGAAGAAATGAAGAAGGGTTTTTATTGTAAACATGGTGACAATTAGTAGGAGAGTGATATGTTTGATGATATTGGTCATCAATTCAATTTGAGTAGTGTTTGCCTTTTTGTTTTGTCACATATTCCAAGTGCAGAGGAAATGCACTGTGCTACTTTTGAGAGTCAATAACATCACTCACATAGTTTCTTGTTCTCTCTCTCTTTCTACACAATTTTATTCTAACTCTTGAAATTCTGTTGATGAGTGAAACCAACACATCAGTCCACAAATTGATGTTGCTCCTAAAATAATTGTGCATTTTCTTGTTTAACAAGTTACAATACCTTGAGTTTGTTTCATCAAGAGTATAATGAGCCGTGATCTCTCTAAAAATGAAAATATGTGAACAGTTATTTCGAATCCTTTTTAGAGGCTCTTACAGCAGTAGATCCATTGGAATGATGTATATATTTTGTTGGGAGTGTTTGGTGGCAAAATTTTGGGTCGGGTTTCGGTTGATGAACCCTTACCCGACCCTATAGGCTTGTAGAAATAAAATGCATTATTTGTTGGGTTGATAAATTCAGACCCGAACCCGCCAAAAAATGGGTTAGGCTTTGGGTACCTGGCGGGTCGGGTTCATTTTGCCTGCTCTAGTTTGGCGTATATAGGGACTAATTAGTCTAATTAGGCTTGGTGACTGCCTTGCGGGTTGTGATGCGTTGTTTTCGAACACAAATAATGCAGGTTTTTTCCTAGGTTAAATAAACAAGTGGAAATAACAAACAAAAACTATCAAGATAAGGCTTTTTTTTCTTCATGGGTTCACAGTTGAGTCTGAGGATCATCAACTTTAGTAACCAAAAGAGAGGAAAACACTGCCCTAAGACTGAGATGTTATGGCTAATTTTATCAGCAATGACCATCCATTCATGACTACCTACTTGCCTGATATTTGACGAAAAGCATGTATGCAACCAACCAGTAAAAGAATAACCTTCAAAATAACTGTCAATTTCATAGAATTGTTACAAGGATCATCAGAGTTTACAATACAAAATAGAAACAGACAATGTAGGTTTCAGCTTGGGAGGGGTTCATCTATACAGCTTGACTTGGACATCTCCACTTCCAGTTTACATTTTGGTTCAACAAAACAAGATTTGCTGCTGACTAGGAACATCTTTCTTGCTAGCTAGCTAGCTACTACTGTCTCTGCTGCAGCTTTAGACAAAAGATTTCTTCGGAGGACAAGTACTATGTGGAAGAAACCCTCTGCTGAAATATTTGCTGGAGGGCTCGTGGCAGATTCAACACAATCTCCGCATAAGCTGCCAAAGACGAGCAAAACAAGACATATCTTAGATTCACATGAGGGCAACCATATGAATGTCTACAGAATCCATTTCTCTAAGTTGCATTTTTGGCCCAACTACTCTCACATAACCATCCAAAGAAAAAAGGAAACACTTCCCCTCAATCTCATGAGCCTAGGGCTATTTATACAAGACAGGCAAAAATAGGATTTTTAATGTTCAAACAAATATCCCTATTACCCATTCGCACGGTGACAATAACCTTGCCATAGAACCAATATAGTATTGACCCAGAGGGGCAATGCACAAGAAAATGTGAGTTCACTTGATCACAACATATAAGAAAAGAAAATTTCATTACAAAAAAGAAAAGAAAAAAAAAGATTGCACCTTCGGGTAAACTCATAGTCCGCAAGGCATCCTCAGCATATGAGAGATGAGCTGGAACAGGCGGACTTCCTGATACTCCATTTCCTTTTCTGTTCATGATTCCAGGACTTGTACAAAGTTTCTTGGATTGATGCAATGGCCACGCTAGGACTTTGACTCGTGTTGGGAGAACAGAGAGGAGATCAGCGTATCTCTGACTGACTGTTATCTTGCTGCAAATATAAGGAGTTGTGTCGATAAAATTGGTAAGAAGGCTAGTTTGTCAATATATTGTGAACAAATGTATTCATTCCTTGGTAAAAAAAAATATGCCATATGCAACATGCAGCAGCAACAATAATAATCCTTATCTTACTATATGATTATGACCAAAGATAAGGAAAAATAATTCAAGAAAATTGATTTTTCCATACGAGATTACCTCATAAGGGATATCAGAGAAACCAAAACATACAATGATATACGAAAAAGAATTAAGTGCTTCATAGAATACATGAAACTACAAGATTTATACCTACCAATCAAAATCATCCAGGACAAATTCAATTATGTGATATGGGAGGCTATGATACAGCTCTCCAATTTGATTCCCATACAACTCCTTGACAAGGCGAACCTGTATGGAATTATGAAAAGAAAGCATGTATCAAATATAATTATAAAATTTCCTGGTTATTCAAAATTTTCAGTGCATCAACGTCAAAGGGATTGCTCAAACTTAAATTTAACCAACTCACTCATCAACTCAAGCATGCAAATAATGCTATTCCAAAAGAGAACGAGAGGACAATCTATTTCGGGAAAAAATATAAACTAATACTTAAAAAATGCAACCCTGTCAAAAGCCGAAAGAATAACCAATTTTACAAAATTGTAAGCTATCCCTTACAAAGTTATGTATACTGACAACATACCTGTTCCCGTCTATCGACATATGCCTGCAGAAGTTCTCCAACATGATCTATAAATTTCTGAAGCAAATTGTTGAAAGTTAATACTGAGAATACGATTTATAAAACAACAGCTGCAGTAGTTCACAGATTACAGGCAACTGACCTTACCATTGCATTCGAAGAAAGAAGATCGTTTTCTGCTTCTCGAATAGGCAGGAAGAAAGGAATTGTGTGTTCAAGAACAGTCATCTTTTCAAGAAATGATTTACTCTCCAGAACACAATGGTACAGCTCACAAGGTTCTCCTACTCAATTATCGAAATAATCAGTTTCCTAACTACTCAAGCTAAATGGTAACTCCACTATATGATCCAAATATTTAAATTGTAGACCAAAGTGAATTCATCCAAAATAGCTCACAGGGATTACAAACTCTATACACTTATTCCACCTTTATGATGAACTTCATAGTCATGGGAAACTTATTGGTTTTAAATTTTTAATCGTAAATAAAGGTGATGGAAACAAACAACCCCAAGATACTCACATGCTAAATTCAATAACATTGCAGATAGAGGAACAAGTTTCTAGACGTCACAGCCAAGTCAAGCAAGCATTACATGTTGAACTTGCTTTGGTCAAGCTACGAATTCAAGTTTATCCAACAAATTGGGGACAACTTTCTAATACCAATAGATAAAAGAATTATGAATTCCAACCATGAAACTCCACCCACAAACAGATAAAGCAATAATTGTATTTCGTTAACAAAACTGAACTAAATGGACAGTTAATCAGTATCAAACAAATAAAAGATAGAAAGACAGACATATTCCTTGTGATAGTATAATTAAAGCACTTCAATTTCTAAGAAAAAAAAGGTACTGTGCAATCAGCTGCTATAACTAAAAGGGGTTTTGAGTAAATGGAATTAAGCAAATGCAAGCTACCAAGTATCTGAACAGTATATCAGCCTAGACCCACACATCTAGGACCAGTTTTCAAATGAGCCAGGCTAACAAGGTCTAAGCCACCATCTTTAAGTCTGTTAATCAAGCTACCAAACAAGTCACCAAGTTTGCTCACCAAATAGCATTTAATGCAAAGCTCAATGTGGCACAAAAGATTCAAAGCAAAAATTATTATGAAATGAAACTAATTTCTTACACAAAACTATATTCTTGTATAGTTTGCATCCTTTCATCCCAGGTTTTTCCCAATCCATTAGTTGGGTCCCAATACACAATTTATGTTAGAGTCCTAGTAGAACCAAACCTATAGAGTAGGTTGTATGAAGCACTGTTGGGGGTAAACAATGGAGATATTTAATTTGTATGAAAGCTTATACAAGACATCAAGCGAATTTGGAGTGAATTCTGAAAGTCGATAGAGTAGTCATATATTTTCCTTACAGTGACATAGATACAAGTTTTAGTTAGTAATTATGTTAATACATAGTAAGATTACCAGATTACTCATCAAAGAGTATCAGACTGATCATTATTGTAAACATACAAGATGGAAAAACAGATGATAAATTCTTAAATTACCTGCATACGATGTCTCATATTGTATACCAATTCTTGCCCCTTCCAAACAACAAATCACCTGTCCACAAAATGATTAAACATGCAATAAATGAAAAGAAGAGGGCAGTTCTAATAAGATCTAAAATGAAGTTGCTAGAAGGTTAATATCAAAAGTAAACCAATACAACTTAGTAACATTACATTCAAAAGGCAGCACATTGTACGAGTTTCCTATCAATGTGGGGGTTTGGGAAGGGTTATTTATGCAAGCAGCCTTACCCTCCATAAAAAGACCCTCATCAACCCATAAAATTGTCTAGAACACTGGCACAGGTCCAACTGTTGGGGCAACTACCATTCTTTCAAAATATCATATAAATTTAAATCATTGCTCAAAAAGCATGTGTTGCTTTATTTCATAGATTTCGCTAATAGTTTTCTAAATATATCCTCGAACTCAGTTGACGTCTCTCCCTTTTATGTGCATAATGTCCGGCACATGTCTAGCACATCTCTCAGGGGCAGGGGCATCACCCTCTGCCAAAATGCAGGGAGAGATGCCCTCCCCTCTCCAAATGCATCGCATATCTAAAACATCAAAGGTTCCACCTAGCTGCTAGAATGCAGAAAGGGTGATGTGGCAGATTCAATTCTAATCATTATCAAACTTGAGTAATACATATGGTCTATGAGTCTGACCCATATGGTTCAAACTTCAAAAAGTTATGGTAAAAATGACTTTTAGTGATTAACTGGCCTAGAACTGAGCCAGGTTTATGGTTGAACAGGTCAGCCCAGCTGATATGGTCCAGGTTCTAAGCATCAATTCTACTATATCTCCATGCTTTCAATTACATCTTTAAACTTTTCTTTAAATCCAAACTGATACATCCATAATGTAACCTATATATTTTTTACATCAACAAAAAATTGAGCAAGTTGCAACACAAAATTATCCAAAATTCTATATTTCATACCTCAGAATTCAGATATAACTCAATAAAAATAAATCCCACGGAACAGTCTGACGTATATACATACACTGTAGCTGTAAGTGACAAATTACCTTCGTCCCAACTTTATACGTAATTTTTTCCTGGATATGAGGACTGGGCATTGTGTCCCCAGGCATGGCCTTCCTGTCAATCTCCATGTGAACCTGATATAAATACGAAACAATTATAATGAGCATTTGTTCCTATTAATAGATACTATTGGCATGCATAACAATTCACAACATCTACATAGCTTTTAAACGAGGAAAATGTATTTTCATTACGCATGCTGAGATTTACCAATGAAGAAAAGTCAACTAAACATCACATGCCGATCGCTTTATTAATCTAATTCTAATACTAAATGATAAAATAGGAGCACGATGAAACCAATCAAATTATAGTAATAAAAAGCATCACACCCGCTCTCTAATCGTAGCTAATAGCCCATCGTTCCACTGTTCACCATCTAAACAAATCTCTGCAACAACCAAAATGAAGTTTCTTAATCAAAATAGGCATCAGGGAACCTTAAAACAGGTAGACCATCCAGGTCATCAAGTAATAAGATAAATTAAGAAATGCATGCTACCAATAGAAGCAAGCAGTTAATAATTGGCAGCCCAATGAATTTCAAGAATCGCGAATGAGCAACACCTCAACAGAAGATAGATTTATTCAGGACACGAAAAATCTCAATTATGACCAGTATTATCTTCTTTTTAAAGTTCAAACTATATATAATTTTACATGCACATGGTGAAGAAAGAAAATTTCACACATAGCATCAGAGGCAAGATCAAGAATTAGAGCCAAAGAGGAACAAAGCTGATGCAGTGACAAGTTAGGGTACGCTAAACTGCGTGCTCCAGTCAAGGGAAGGATTGAAAGAAAAAGGAAGTTTGGGAGAAGCATCTTATAATGGATAAAGAAACAATGTATCTTAGCCAAATAACTTAGAACACTGACAAAAAAAGAAGAAGATAGGCAAGCACATATGGATCTACATTCCTATAAAAACAACTATCCACAGAACTACTTAATATAAAGTCTTCTCAAGAGAACTAGAGAAAGCACAGTCCGGGTTAATAAGCAGAGCTAGTGCCATACTTTTGTCCAGTGGCATCACGCTAGCTGTTTTCTTAGCTGTTAGCTCCCTATACCAAATCTCCTTGCTGAGAATCACCTTTATAAATGACAATTCTCTCACGCTAAGTATGCAAAGCCCATCACTACAAGCCCAACTCATTCATGGCTGTCAACTCAAAGACCCAAACTGCATTTTGCAGAAACATAGGATGCACTGGCAGTAAATTGAATTTCAACTAATATAGATACTCATTAGTCTTCTTTTTTTGTCATTAAAAATACTCATCAGTTTTTCTTAATCACTTTGGCATTACGAGTATTTGGTTTGAAGGAGAGAGATGTGAAAGATACATTGTAGATTTGTTGATTATTAGCAGAGAATCAAACTCCCTCATGAATTTGGTAGAAAAAGATAATTTCATATCTAAATTTAAACTACAAATATTTGACTGACGCACTTCAACTGGTTAAGGTCCATATCTGAGCATTTGCTTAAAATATTAGATAGATATCAAATATAGCACTGCCAAACCAGAAGAAGCAAGCAAAAAATTAGGTTCATATTTTAGGCGAACGACAAAGTGGAGCTAATATCCACGAGTAAATCCATCCAATGATTGTTCCAATCTCACTTGATTTCATGTTTCTCTACCCTCGCTTCTTAGCATATTGAAAGGTAAAGGATAAATTGATGCAAGCATCATTTTCAGGCACTGTCAATTTCTATAATATTCAGGTAGAAGCTTATCAACATTAAGGGAAAAAAAATAGAAGAAAAGAAGGAATGCATTAAATGTTCTTATATCTGATATCAAGGGGCAAAGACAGATTATGTTTCAAATGAAGCAATAAATACTAAAGGCAAAAGTACTGCAACAAAATGAGAAATAATATTTCTAAGATACCTTGAGTTTGAGAAGCTCGTGCAGCTTCAAATTCTTTTTGAAGTCGTTCGAAAATCACCTTGTCAGAATCCCTGTTAAATCAGTGCAATCACCAAAACACACTTTTTATAATCCTGTGATAATGATAACCAACCACGCGGAACTAAAAGTAATTGAGAAACACCCCGGAATATACTGATGTAGCCATGGGGAAAGGGTTCTGATTCTCTTTTCCCTATTACATCAGTAAAACTTGTGAACTACTGTATTATTTTCATCAATTTCTTACATCCTTTTCCAAAAACTCTTCTTACACCCTTTTTCAAACACCAGTAATTTAACTTTTCAATCAAATTCCATTGGTCTTCCAAGCACACTAAGGGGTCGCTCGTTTAATTTGTAGTAAATATAATTGAAATGCTTGTTAATTTCTCAGGAATCAAAATATTAAAAAAATTGAGTATTTCAATTCATTGAGGAAAGTGATTATTTTATCCCAAACTATGCCCTCTTTTACAAATTTAAACAAATGCAGGAACTATAATTCGGAAAGAAAAAAATACCTCAGTTTACAAGGAATTCAATTAAAAATAGCTAAACAAACAACCCCTAAAAGCAATTTTCGAATACCCCAATCCTCTTATAATCAAAAGTCTGAGATGTCAGTCTTTCCTATGCTTAGTCTCCCACGTGGGTGTCATAATATTATAGCAGTAACAAGGAAACCAACCACAACTCTAGATTAAAGACTTCAATACAATCCAAACTATGACACTCTAAGCAACATACTTCAAGATAATAATTATGATAATGTTAGATCATAACTTATTGAAATATAAAATAACTACGTGACAATGAAACAATGACAATATCAAAATAAGACTTACCTAGAAAGGCGCTCTGTTAGTTCTGCATGCCTTTTGAGAACATTAGAAACTGCAAGGAAATAAGGTAGCTTTAGTTCTTCAGAAGTGGCAAAAATATCAAATAAACAGATAATCTATAGTTGAATATAGAAGAATGGATGAGAATAATATACGTCTGCCTCGCGTTGTATCCAGCCGATCGTCGTCATCTTGTAGAAAATTCTGTTACATGGCAGGACACAATTATGTTAATTACTCATTATTTTACTGGCGTTCACAGACCTTAGCTGTTGCAAGAACTTCATAAAGTGACCGCAGTTATAATTTTGCAATAGTTCCAAAAGAGACACTCAGTTAGCTTTTGGATAATAATTTTTTGTTCTGGGATGAAATTGTCATCGTTTATGTTTGGATTATAAAAAAATGGTCATGAGAATGGCTCAGGAATGGGCCATTCTTGATTCCCATTCATATTCCAAAATTTTAAATTCGGTGGGAAAATTGTATGATTAAGTTCAACATAAGGACCAGAAAAGAAGCAATCATTACCACTTCTCCCATCATTGGATATGGATTGGACCGCTAGCTGTTGTTAAAGTTGCTGCAAGATTCCACACAATTGAACCATCATTTCCTTATATACATAGCTATCACAAACCCTATAATTAAAAAGAATTCAAGATTGATTCAAACTCAAGACCCTCTATTTTCAATTCATATATGCAGTAACACAGTCTACTGGAGCAATGTGATGATCATTAAATGCACCTAGAAATAAAATTGCCGTAATACAAAAAAAATCATGCAAATTGAACAATTTAAAGGGCGGAACCCAGGTTGATGGCAGTAGATTTCGTTCAGATAAAAGAGCCCTAAATCGAAAGAAAATGGTGCAAACCTGGAAACCTATCCTTTGCAATGAATTGGGAGACGAATAGCAGGAATCAGGTGGAAAGTAGTAATTTTGGGGAAGAAAAGCGATTGAAGATTGAAGAAGAAACAGAAAACCCTAATTGGTGAAAATGGGGTAAATGGGTCGGGCGTGAAATTGTGGTAACAGTGTTATTGGCTGTGTGAGTGTCTATGTTGGCGCCAACCTGAACTCGAACCGAGCCGACTTTGACTTGACCCATCAATTCATGCCCAATGCCCAAATTTCAATTAGTTTGTGTTTGTAAACAATTGCTCAATATTTGATTTCCACCGGATTGGTTGCTTCACTTGGAACTCAAATCCATTAGATTCATCTTCATCTTACTTCTAAAAAAACTTTATGTTTGGTCTGGTTTTTTATTCGATAAGGAATTTGAACTTAATGTTACTTTTAAACTACTTTAATTATGTACGTGACTTCAAATGCACACAATTTGGTGCACGTGGAGTAAGAGAATATTAAGAAAGAATTTGCCAAAAAGTACGTACATAAATAATGTCTATGAAGTTGGAGTCGCATGAGTAAATACTATATTAAATGATTCTTAACTGTCATGTGTTTTATTCATACATAAATAAGTTTTAGTAACGAAACATGCTTTTGTATATACATTGTACATGACATTCATCTCTCTTTTTATCTCAAATTTGGAAAATGATTTTTTCTTGTAAGTAACCGTGTGTTTTCTTAGGCAATTACTCATGTCTGTTGATATATAATTGATTCGTCTCAACAACTTGAGGTCAACAAAATGACTTGATCATGTATTGGTGTTAAATCCTCTTGTAGCAGGAGTCTTGTATACTTATAATATTTATGGATGCGATTCCACTTGATCACTTGGAGAGATTGAAAGCTAGGGGCATGCACACCGCAAATGTAGCACACAGTTAGACACAACTAAGGGGAACTACTAGATTTCACCTTAAGTGCAAGTAAAAATATGTATCATCGTGAAATATGCGTGTGAATGTGAAATTCTAGAGAAAACTAGAAAGCTCAAACAAAAATGAATCTCCAAGTCCAAAAAAGAATTTATACCTCATGATTTTAGGGGGACTTTATACGTACTGCGGGTTGTCTTAGATGGACCGTGGAAAGAGATGAATGTCCCAAGTATTGATTTGGGTTGAACTAGTTCAGATTAATTGGGTCGAATTAGGTCAAAATGGACTGATTAGACTATGCAGGTCGTGCACCCGATACATGGGAGACAACTACGTGGGTTGCCATCCCACGGTCACGTTCTGTGCACATGGTGGTACGCTAGCCCAACACAACTAATTTCATATTTTGGCTTTATATCTTTCAATTAATTGCCAATTTGGTTACGATGATGATATTATATAGTTTTGAGTGTTCAACTTTTTGTGTATCATCATCTACCATTCCACAAGGATATCTCCCCACGTTTATTTCATGTCTAGTCTTCACAGGAGGCCTCCAAGACTCATCGTCTCATAATTATATCACCTTCAAGATCCTTGTTTGTCTCATCGGGTCACATCCAAGCTTAATTACTCGGGTTACTGGCCACCACCAATACTTCTCGTCTTACTAGGGCGCTACCGATAGCTGTATTTGCTCCTAGGGGCTCCACAACATCTCATAATGCTTGAAAAGTATGCACGAGCTCTCAAGCTCACTCAAACCCCCTGAACGACGCGTCAGGGTGATTAAATAGTGATTTAGTACCTGTTGTTTCTCAAAATAAAGTTTCAATCTCTTAAGTGAGTTCTTTTTATTTAAATTAAGATAAAAAAAATTTGTGTTTGCCTATTCCTTTCAATACCTAAATGAAAATTTGTACTAGGTACAGGTAAGGTTTTTAAAACTCACTTGGTAATTTATATCACGTTACCAGCAACCAATCACACATCGACACATGATGAGTTTGGTTTGTAAATATAAATATTCACTCCTTGGTAAAGGGAATTGTTCTCACTCCTTACATTGAAACTTTCTTTCTAGAGTCATCGGATCTTTCAGAGTAGATTCTTATTTTCACGTTTGAGGTTGATTCTTGGACACATATCTAAATATTCCGCAAACGGTATGTGATTCTTGTGTAGGTTACAGAATGTTGTGTGTACGGACTCATTCCTTTAACCCTTATTATGATCGATCAGTTAGAATATCTACACTATCAGCAGCTATTTTGTACCCTTTGATGAGAGATTATTCATTGAGTGATTGAAGATCCAATATTCTAGCTATATCAAATATCCTTGGTCCTTTGTTCATGATTAATTTTCAAAACTCAATTATAAAATACTCTCTTGCACTACATAAAATAATTAAACCCTTGGCCATCAAACAATATAAAATGCAACTTTTTTATAATTTTCTTTACAACATTGAAATAATCATTAGATAAGACATCCTTATATCGATCTAGTTGAAAAAGGTATAACAAAAAAATCCACGAAAGAGTTGTGATTTAGAAAGAACCTAGCCTATATATGTTCCAATCTAGCTATATATATGTATATGGATTTATTCAATCAATGGATCGTATCATATTATATATAGAGAGAGACCAATAATAGCATCTCTAATCATTGTAAAGACCATACCATATGCTAGCCTAAGCCTCCCATTATTCCTCTTTATCTTAGTTCTCTTCAGCTTTTCTTGATGGCCCATTGGCCATTTTGTCAAATAAATATTTGTGCAAATTAAGAATTTTTGGCAAGCATGCAAGGGGAGAGGACATTAATTCTTGAATATTGAGACTTGCCGTAATGAGTCCAAAGAGCAAGATATGCTAGAGGTGGCAATTTCAGGTCTGGATCTAGTTTGTTCATATTGATAAAACTTAACCAAATTCGATCTGAAAAAGTTTTGGGTTCATCTAGATTGTGGACTATGGATTGAATTGGGATGAATTTCACATTTAAGCATAAAATATGTTGTTTTGTGCACATACGTCCGATCCGACTTAAAATTTACAAAATAAATTCGATCAAATTAAAATTTTAAGTACATATAAATTTGAGTCCAAATTGTTGACTAATGTAATGGAAGCTTCCCACTAGATGCAGTGAAAGCTATAATGGCACATCATACATGTAATAGTGTAAAGGTGTGAGTAATAAGAGAATGTAGGTTTAATTATTTGAAATTTTAATTATATAGTGTGTGTAAGGATTTAATATATTCAATCCACAGCCATATATATCATATGCACATCAGCATATATGATTAGACTACAAAAAGTAGATTCATGTACCTGAAGGAAAGAGATCCGATGAAATCCACCTATCTGTCACCATGATGATGATATGTTCACAAGTATCAAGTGTCTACTAATTCTATATATTGGACTAAATAATGTATGCCGACTCATGTTTTCACGTACAATTTGTCAAATTCTTGTATATAATGATCAAAATACAAAACTTCTAACGAAGATTCTTTTCTTAATATAATGTATTCAAGTGTGATGAGATGATTATGATTGGATGAAGTGGGGTTACATGAATATTGTAACTTTGGATGACAATAACCAATTTACATAATTTATTTAGAGTCACGCTTATTTGTTTGTCTATTTAACAATCATGTATAGCGACAATTAATAGTTGAGTGTAATTAAATATCATGTTGTACACAAAAATTGGTCGAGTGTGAACTTCATATTTAATATCGGTTGAGGAACACGCATCTCATTATACATATTAGTTGTTTTCATGTATTGTATTAGGTAGTATATATATATATCCTCATTTCCACCTTCATCATATGATTAAGTGGGGTTTCAAAGAAGCACTATTTGTTTTGGGCATCTCTTTCAAAAGAAAGATATATGATCCTAGCTCCCCACTCCCAAAATCTATTTTCATATTATAAAAGTAAGAAGAAAAAAATGTTAAAACACATAAAAAGAAAGGGTGAGGTTTGGGAATGCTACTTTATAATTGGCATGCTTGGAGGAATATAAGCATTTAATATAATTTTGTTCCAATAATTGAAGGTCGGTTGTATGCATTGGTACATAATATATCAACTTTTTATTTATAATTTATAAATTAGAGGTTGGCATGTCCTTGCTTGCAAGAAAAGGTAATGCACAATAGCTATTACCTTTAGAACTATTTTGGAAATGGTAACTGTAGCCAATTAATGGACATATATTTTTATCTTTTCATCTTCAATTCTTGTACATATCAAGTATCAACATTTAATACAATTTGTAATTTAATTGTTGCAATATTTGAACATAATTGTTCTTTATTCTTTACACGACTTCTACAGTTTTAGCTTAATCACCATAACGAAGTTAAGGCGGTTCTATTCATGTAACATATATAGATACGGGAGAAGATAATTTCTCCGGTTTTCCCTAAAACTATTTCCAGATAATGGAGAACCGGAAAATTTGTTTAATTGTATAGTTTTTTATTTGAAAAATTAGAAATTAAACTTTTAGGGGAGTCTCACAAAATATTCATTATGCATCAATATGTTTATTTGCTAATTTTAAACTCAATATTTTTACAAATAGACAAACCTAATATACTACTCGAGAGTTCAGAAAACTATACACATCTCAATAGTCAATAAAATATATGGATGCAAAATCATATTGGGATGAATCAGGAATGTGACACAAGTGTTGGAACATGGAGTTTTGTTGGTTGTTTCTGACATTAACTATTCAGTACATGCAAATTGCTAGTGGTCACATATTATTGTAGGGTTAAAAGACAAGATAATTTTCAAGAAATGTCAGGGATCAGCTAAGATTTAATTAAGTGCATCAATTTATATATGTTGGTATGCTCATAATCTTGTGGTTCTTATAGTTCAGACTGTTCACTGACAATACACATAATGATGTTTTTTTTTAAGGCAAAACACAATACAGAAATCGATGTTAAAATTCATGTCCAGTGCTCAATAATAGAGAGCATAACAGTGATGTTTCAATGCATGGTTCGTAGCATCTAATGGTTATGAATAGTTTTCAGAGCTGCATTTATTTTCACTCGAAAACCCAATAATAGAACCCATTTATGCTGTTTCTGTTGCTGTTGCTGTGCAGTGTATTATAGCATTAGTACAGTAACTGTACCTGTACTTTTGTGTGACATCCATGCAGGACCACATCTTTTACTCTTTCTTGTTTAATTTTCAGCTCAGGGTTAGTAATTGGATAGCTTCTTCTTGGTTGAAATTTTTGAAAATCTACATTTTTTTCTCAGGACATTTCTACAAGGGGAAAGCTTAAATCACGTCATCACAACCTGGCAATTCGCGTTCACGCGCGGCCTAATTGGGCAGATTTGTATTCTGAAAAAGACTTTAGATGTGTACTCTTAAGACCTTTTAGATGTATAGGCTAAAGATTAGTGCTATGAAGAGTCTTCAGATGTGTGCTCTGAATAGAATTTACAAAATGTTTCTCGGTAAATTATTTGGTCAGTTTGAGCTTACGTGCAGCGTGCACTGGATAGTATATTTGACTATTAATTTAGAATGTTTCTCTTGAAATGAAACTCATAAGATGGGATCAAAAGAACACTGTTTATTAAATTTGTTGTTGTATCAGCTGTTGTTTCAGGACAACCATAGTACTCTTATTTTGAAGGGTACACTGTGCTACTCCAAAGTGATAAAATTAAAGGTCATAATCAATTTCTGTCCATATGGTTGGCTTTTAGATTTTGAATTATAGGAAAGGGCAAAAAGGAAACTTTCATGAACAGTCAACCCTAATGCTGTCCTCCTTAAAAATAGTGTGCAATCATAAAATAAAACTAGTTTTCAATTATACTAATTAGTGCTGTTTCAAAAAAAATATATATAGTGCTGATCATTGAATTTGAGAGTAGTTAAAATTATTATAATTAGTATTATAGTAAAAGGAAATTAATGTGGACAATATGGTCATTGCAATATTTTGTAGTAGCTAGCCCTAAAATAATATTGATTGGCAGGGTTGTCTCTTTTGCTTTCTTGTCCTTCTCACTAAATGCTCTTTGCCTCACTTTTCTTTATTTCTTCTTCTTCTTCTTCATATTATTGCTACTGTATTTGCAGACCCTTATCTCTCTCTTTCTGTACATGCATCTATATATCTATCTAGGGTTTGCTCTTTCACCATATATATCTATGACTATTAACCATTAGTGTCACCTTGAAAGAGCTTACACCAATCTGGAAAAAACAAGAGGTAGTAGCTACCTAGTACTATTCTTTTTCTTTTTCTATTTTTTCTGCTAACACAGCACACACACACCACCTCTCTGTCTACTTCTTTCATTTTTGTTCATGACATATATATAACATAGAAGATCGATAACGTCGAATTAAATATGATGAAAAATCGAGTTGAAAAACGACTTAATTTGTTGTTGTTTGAGGATTTTTTTTTTCTTGCTCTATTTAAAGGATCTTGATTGCAAGATCTATAGTTTTGCAGAAAGTGGAAGTGCATATATGAAAATTTTGGAAATTATGTTTGTGTATATTGATGATCAATTGCAGGAATGTGTTCTGTACTTCTATATTTTTGTTTTTTATGAAATGATTTTATGAATTTGGATAATCTTGATGAAGATGGTCATGATATTCAATGCAATAAATTAAAGACCGTTTTAGAAGAGAAAAGGGCCATGATATACTATTCTTGTCTTCGAGTAATTATGGGAAATATGTACGTGGTGAGAAAAACCCTAGTTCATATTTCTTGAAGATAAGCTAAAGCTTAAGTGTACACACCAAAATATATATAGCTTGTTCTTTATATAAACATTTTCAATATTCATTTAAACATTTTAAAGAATATCCAAAAAATTGTTCAGATGAACGTTTAAAACATTAAGATAAATATTTAAACTAACATGTTCTTGTATGTTTTTAATTTGTTACCTTTACCTCGTTCTTGAAATTTGAAAATTGAAGTATCGAAAAGAAAGTCTTATCAAATAGCTTCACTAAGTCAACGTCACAAGTAAAGTTAGCCCGTGATTAATCTATTTGACATTTTATTCTAACATTTCTACGATACATAAACATATATGGTATCATTTTCTCCAGCCAAGACATCAATAACAATTTGATGGCATCTTCAAGCTATTCGAATTCTCCTTGTGCTGCCTGCAAGTTCTTGCGGAGGAAGTGCATGCCGGACTGCCTTTTCGCGCCCTATTTCCCGCCGGAAGAGCCTCAGAAGTTCGCTAACGTCCACAAAATATTTGGGGCAAGCAATGTGAGCAAGATCCTCAATGAAATCCTCCCCCACCAGAGAGAAGATGCAGTGAACTCTCTAGCCTACGAAGCGGAGGCACGAATGAAAGATCCGGTTTATGGCTGCGTCGGGGCGATTTCTGTCCTCCAAAGGCAAGTTTTGAAGCTACAGAAAGAATTGGATGCCACAAATGCTGATCTCATTAGGTATGCTTGCAATGAAATGCCAAGAACTCATGCATTTGGTCATCACCATATTGTTAATAATCAAAGGGCTGTTGTGGTTCAATATGGAAGAAGAAATGTGGTGGGTCATGGTGAAGATCATGATGATCAAGGTTGTTTTGGTCATGATCATGATCAAGATTCTGATGATCATGGTGGTTCCTTGTTATACAATATTCCTTATAGTAGTTGTGGAGATAGCCATGAGAAAGGAGGAGAAGGTTCTCTTTAGACATGCCTTTTTTTTTCTTTTTTTTCCAGTCTAAACCATGAGGTTCGGGCACGCAAACTCGCAGTTGATCACACCTTTAAGCCGTTTTACCAAACTCAGACTAATGCTCATTGAGCGTTATAAGTCACAGTTAAAGTTCACCCTATCTCCAAAGGTGTGTTGAGCGGGATCAAACGTTAAACATGCATTTTTATTTGATATCTTATGTGCATAATTATTATTATGAGTAGTTAATTTATTAAGAAGCTCCAGGAGAAGATCATGTTTTGATGTAAATGTGAGTACCATGGCATGTTTGGTAGGGGACCTCATTTAGATGTAATGTTTGTCTTGTGAAGAAGACATGTGTACCATATTATTGGACTATTTTTCTCTGTTTGCTAGTAGTTAATTAGCTAGATTATTGGAACACAAAATATTTTTATTGTCTTTGCAATTTCAAGATTTTGGTTATGCTCTTCTTTACGATAGTTTAATTGTGTCTTCCTTTTCTTCATATATCTATAAATGATTTTGATCAAATCAATATATATATTATTCAACTTTTATATATAACTAAAAACAATATTGAGCCACAAGCAAGAGTATGCATCGATCAAGTGGATTCAACGTGATAAATTGACATATTTGTTATTGATTCGAATTTACATATGATATGACTTATAGTTTTCATTCTCTAAATTTATACTTAATATATGCATGTAAGAAAATACATTGAGAGTTGAGAAAAATAGGTATCAGTGCACTGATATAACCTTAGATCAGTGCACTTCTCAAAACTACGTAGTTTTGATTAGTAGTGAATTAAATCATCATACTTTTATTTTCATTAAATATAAATTAAAAAATAATAAAAAATATATATCATACCTT
>JAYMTF010001239.1:0-25116 GCA_036897485.1 Pelargonium nanum | reverse complement strand
TGCTGGTTTGTGCTTTTCTGTGGTTGTCTGTGAAAAGTGAAGGGTGTTGGTGAAATTGAGGTGTTTTAGTGGTGTTCAAAAGTGGGTTTTTTTGTTGTTGTGATTTTTGAAGAATGAGGCTTTCTCCTGCTAGCTTTAACCAGAATCAGCAGATGCAGGAAGGTAAGTTCCTTCAACTAAACTAATTTGCTGCCCAAAATTTGATATTTATTTCAGTGTTAGATTAATTTCTTGAAACAGATGTATATGCATCAATATCTGTGTGCTACGAGCTGATTGAATTGGTAATATGCAAACCCATTAGAGTTTCCCTTATATTTGTGTGATTACTTGTGTTTGGAGGGGTAAATTTGAGGTTGTTTGTTCTTGCACTTTCAAGGGATAAGTTTGATGTGATAAGCTGTGAGTTTGGTTTGCATATCTGTGATTGGTTTGCTTCTGAGTGTGCTTTTGATGGGTTTGGTTGGAAATGAGCTTGCAGTTATGTGTTTGTTGGACCCATAAAAGATCCATGAGCTTATCATGCATTTATCACATTCATCTTTTTAAGACTATGAAGACTTGGTTCTTTGCTTCGTTGTTACATTTGATGCTAGAGATGTTGCGTGACATACTGGTTCGCCCATTGTGGTTGTGCAGGGGAGAAGAAGTGCTTGAATTCTGAGTTATGGCACGCTTGTGCGGGTCCACTTGTTTCGCTGCCTCCCCTTGGAAGTCGTGTTGTCTACTTTCCACAGGGTCACAGTGAGCAGGTCAGTTATTCAATGAGAACTTCTTAAATGACTTGTTGCCCATGTGAGCTAATAACATCTTAGGGTCTACAATTTCAATGAACTCGGTAGCTTTTGGCAGAGGCAGTTGATTTTGTACTGCTATTGTGTGCTATTAATATGTCAATTAATTATGGTCTATATTCAATTACCTTCATTGCTTTATGCATCTGATGATGTTTGGCTCATGGAAGCTGCTTTTGCTAAAGTCAATTTTTGTATCACAATACATCTACTGTCTACTTGCTTTTAATTGTAGTTATCATTTCATTGCTCTTACTTGGGTTTGCTTCTTCCATTGTGATATACTTTACAAAGTGTATATTTGTGAAGTTATTTTCATAAGTATGTATAATTTATTGCACATGGCATATCCTCTTATAATAGCTTATGTCTGCCATATTTTTTTTTATATGGATGTTCATGTGCCTATTTGATAACACCAAATGTTGCTTGCATAGGTTTCCGCGTCAACCAACAAGGAAGTAGATGCTCATATCCCTAATTACCCTAGCTTACCCCCACAACTTATTTGTCAGCTTCACAATGTGACGATGCATGTAAGTTTAGATTTCTTTAAACTATATGCTTCTAATTTGTAAGGCTCTCTCCTTAACATGTCCAACCTTATGAAGTACAGGCAGATGTGGAAACAGATGAAGTATATGCCCAAATGACATTACAGCCATTGAGTCCGGTACTTGCCTTGTTTTGATTTATTGCTTTCTAGTCTGATGACTTGTTATACTTTTCAACTGATTTAGTTTTCCTTTTCCTTAATACTTTTTAGCAAGAGCAAAAAGATGTGTACCTATCGCCAGCAGAATTGGGTACAGCCAACAAACAACCAACAAACTATTTTTGCAAGACACTGACTGCCAGTGATACTAGTACTCATGGAGGATTCTCTGTTCCTCGCCGTGCAGCTGAAAAAGTGTTTCCTCCTCTTGTAGGTCACGCTTGATTTTAAGTTATTTGGTTCAGCAGTCGTGAGTTTCATTATAATATGAGCTGTGAACTGAGTGGCTTCTTTGCTGTTTGATATTTCGTTGCGCTTTCAGGATTTCTCACAACAACCTCCAGCTCAAGAGCTAATTGCTAGGGATCTTCATGATAATGAATGGAAATTCAGACATATATTTCGAGGTGATTTAAAAAAAAAAATGAAAACCTGGCTTAACTCTGTTGAATTATTCATGATCAGAGACTATTTAGCTATCCGTTTTTATGGTTTATCATTGTTTCTGTTGCTTCCTTTCAGCGAGGGATACTCTTGTAGTTAATTTATCCTACTTTTCAGAAATCTGTTGTAGCTTTGATTGTGAAGTAAGATGGATGATTTTTAGGTGAATTTTTCAAGGAAAATTGCGACTTTTAACGAGTGTATTCCATTTACTTTGCAGGCCAGCCCAAGAGACATCTTCTTACAACGGGATGGAGTGTTTTCGTAAGCGCAAAGAGACTAGTTGCTGGTGATTCTGTCCTTTTTATCTGGTAGGGTTATTCATTAAAAAACCCTATTGTTAAAACAATAGAGTGATTTGCATTTAGATGAGTTATAGGTAGGGGATGCTACAGACTATATAACATGCATGTATATAAAAAAACAAAATAAAATACTTAATAGTTTGCCAGTATTGTCCCTTGATAGGAGCTTAGAATGCAGATGTTAATTGGGTGAAATGGTATTGGTTGTTAAAATTTGCATTGTTGGAAAAGAAGAAGAGAGAAGTAGAAAAAATTATCCTTTATTCAACCATTTGAGCTACTATTCATCTGTCACAACTCATATGCATCAGTCTATGTTGAGCTTGATGATGCTTCAATGGTTCATCTTGGATCTGTGTATCTTGATGAATGATCAGTTGTTTAATTTATCACTGTTCTTTTCTGACCTTTTTTTTAACAAGGAATGAGAAGAACCAGTTGTTCCTTGGTATACGACGAGCTATTCGACCACAAACATTGATGCCGTCATCAGTTTTATCAAGTGATAGTATGCACATTGGTCTTCTCGCGGCTGCAGCTCATGCAGCTTCTACTAATAGCCGCTTTACTATATTCTATAACCCAAGGTAGGGTTTTTCTCTACTTCGGAAATTTTATAGTTGCTGTACTATATTTTATAATCCACGGCGAAAGGAACTTAAGAGTTTTACTGGTTGAATCACACATGTCCTGTTTATTTACCCTGCCTTCATTTCAGGGCTAGTCCAGCCGAGTTTGTCATAT
The DNA here is from genome assembly GCA_036897485.1 of Pelargonium nanum. Lineage (NCBI taxonomy): Eukaryota > Viridiplantae > Streptophyta > Magnoliopsida > Geraniales > Geraniaceae > Pelargonium > Pelargonium nanum. The sequence continues at coordinate 22,114 of JAYMTF010001239.1, read as the reverse complement.
CACTGGCGAAGTATGTCAAAGCAGTGTACCATACACGTGTTTCTGTAGGCATGCGGTTCAGGATGCTGTTTGAGACAGAAGAGTCAAGTGTTCGGCGGTAGGTTTTTGTTTTCGACACTTTCTTTTGGTTGCCAGGCTACTGTTTAAATTATCCATAAGTTATGATACATTATAACCTTTCTTTTATTCCTATGCTAAATTAAATTCATTCTTTCGATTTTTGCACATTGTTCCCGTTTCACATGCCGGTGTTTTGTATGTCTCCTATGATTATGTTACTGTTAGTACCAATCACAAGAGTCTTTTTATGTGCAGATACATGGGTACAATAACAGGGATTAGTGATTTAGACCCCGTTCGCTGGCCGAACTCACATTGGCGTTCTGTTAAGGTATGTTGGGGGCATATCTTGATGGGGTACTTATCTTTTCCTTCTTCAACTGTGTTAAAATTTATGTATATGAAATCCAAGATAAATTATAAATCTGGTCCATAAAACTCGGTCTCATAACTTAACTACAAATGCAGGTTGGCTGGGATGAATCAACTGCAGGAGAAAGGCAGCCAAGAGTCTCCTTGTGGGATATTGAACCCTTGACAACATTCCCAATGTACCCTTCTCCATTTCCTCTGAGGCTGAAGCGGCCGTGGCCATCTGGACTACCCTCCTACCCTGGTATGTCGGGAATTTTGATTACTGCATGGAAGAATATAATATCTTTCTTGACTCGAATATCGAGTTTAAATCGTTTCCTTTCATAAATTTGTTTGATTTTATTATTCTTAAGCTCTTAAAGATGGTGATATGAGCATGAACTCTCCACTTATGTGGCTTCAAGGAGGTATTGGAGATCAGGGGATTCAATCTCTGAATTTTCAAGGATTCGGTGTTTCACCATGGATGCAGCCAAGACTTGATGCTTCCATGCAAGGTCTGCAACCTGACATATACCAAGCAATGGCCGCTGCCGCACTTCAGGAAATGAGGACGGTGGACTCCTTCAAAAGTGCTCCTCAATCTCTTCCACCATTCCCGCAGTCACAAAATGTTTCTAGTGGGACTCCTTCAATTCAGAGACAGATGTTACAACCACCCCCATCTCAAAGTTCCTATCTTCAGAGTTTTCAAGAAAACCAGGCCTCTTCTCAGGCTCAGCTTTTGCAACAGCAATTGCAGCGTCATCATCAATATAATGATCAACGGCAACAACAGCTTCAACAGCAGCAACAGCAGCAGCAACAACAGCAACAGCAGCAGCAGCAGCAACAACAATATCAACAGCCTCAGCAGCTGCACCAATTACTTATGCAGCAGCAGAACCCAAATGTAATATCTTCCCTATCTCAGTTTGCGTCAGCCACCCAATCCCAATCTTCATCTGTACAGACCCTCCCTTCTCAACCCCAGCAGCAGACTTTCTCTGACTCCACCGGAAACCCTAATACCACATCTGATGTTACTCCTATGCATAGCATTCTTGGTTCATTGTCCCACGATGGAGCATCCCATTTACTTAACTTCAACCGTAGCAATCCTGTAATCTCATCTTCTGCTATGTTATCAAAGCAAGCCCCCGTTGAACCTCAGATCCATTCTGGAGCTTCCCAATCTGTACTTCCCCAAGTGGAACAGTTGAGAACGCCTCATTCAAATGTCTCTGAGCTTGCTGCTTTGTTTCCTCCATTTCCTGATAGAGAATACTCTCCATATGAAGGTGGTGCAGATCCACAAAACAATCTTTTGTTTGGGGTTAACATCGATTCCTCATCCCTCATGCTGCAGAATGGGATGCCAAACCTTAGAAACATTGGTAGTGATAATGATTCATTATCGATGCCATTTAATTCTTCTAACTTCACAAATGCGACAGGTGCTGATTTTCAGCTCAACTCGGACATGACATCTTCAAGTTGTGTAGACGAATCAGGTTTCTTGCAGTCTTCTGAAAATGTCGACCAAGTAAACCCACCATCCAGAACCTTTGTGAAGGTATCTATCTTTTGCAATCATTTTTTTGGCTCTTCTATTATGTCCGAAGACTAATCTATAAACTTGTTGGGCCATGCAAAGTTTGCTTGCTGTGCTTTGACATGATCACATGAACTGATTATTTTACCTAACTTGTTAATTATGACTACCTTTCTTCTGTGTGTTATGTGAACCCGATTGAAAAAGTTTGTGTTTTAGAAACAACAGTTTTATGGGGTTGAACTGCAGACCTTACCGTCATATTCTGAGTTGTTGCCTCTTGCCATCTAGAAAGTTCTTGACTTTTGTTAGTTTTGAAGTACTTGAATATATATTTTTCATGTATAATTATATAAAGACTAGTGTCCTGATGAAAGTTATCTCCAGTACAGTTGCAAGTTGTAGAATATTTGCATTTACGACTTCCCTTTGTGGCACATATTGTTTAACATAAGTTTGTTGGGTCCTATATTTCAAGCACGCACCAGCAACCTGCTCTGCTCAGTTGCAAAATTATCTCTTCACGCTTAATCTGTTGACTTATTTTGGTTAAAGAATAGTAACATCAGTTGTGTAGTGTAGTATGTGACCTATGTTGATGACATTTTGGGTTATTAATTTCAATGAACAAATCCTGATAGGTTCACAAGTCAGGGTCCTTCGGGAGATCACTGGATATTTCTCAGTTTAGCAGTTATGATGAGCTGCGCAGTGAACTCGCTCGGAAGTTTGGCCTTGAAGGCCAATTGGAGGACCCTCAGAGATCAGGCTGGCAGCTTGTGTTCGTTGACCGGGAGAATGATGTTCTTCTCCTTGGTGACGACCCGTGGCAGTAAGTTCATTCTATGCTCGAGCTTTTCTTTATCCGTTGAAAAAATATTACTATTTAGTCTAGCTGATCAATCTCACCTTTAAAAAATTATTTCACTATATTGAGTCATCGACTGTGTTAATCTGATGATTTAAAAATCGTATGTCCGTGTATCTTAGATACTTTTACATCTTACATATCACTTTTAACTAATAGCCAGGGACATACGAACCTTTACATAATCAAATTCAAGTACAACTTAAATTGCATTTGTACAAATTTGAAGAATTCGTAATCGATGCCTTATTCTATGTAGTGTTTGGATTTAAGTTTTTGTTTAGGAGCAAGAATCAGAATGGGAATGAGATTATCGTTGCTCATATGTAGATTAGGATTTTTTTTGTCATGAGAATGGTTCTGGAATGAAAAGCTCATTTCTTTTCCCATTCTTAATTTCAATTCTCATTCCAAATATTTAAATCCAAACACTACATTATTTCCTTTTCAATATATCATTCAACAATCAATGATGTACAATCTACTATAATTTTCCAGGGAGTTCGTAAACAATGTGTGGTATATCAAAATTCTATCACCACTCGAAGTGCAACAAATGGGCAAAGAAGGCCTCGAACCTCCAACTTCTGCCCCAAACCATAAGAATTCAAATGGAAACAATGCAAGTGATGGCTACATAACTCGACAGGACATGAGAAACTCGAGCAATGGTGTTGCATCAATGGGGTCGCTTGAGTACTAAAGAAGTGTTAGGAAATAGCTGCTGATGAGCATTGAACTGTTTCTTATGCATGGATTATTAGCATTCTTTAACTATTTTGTTGCATGTGACTTTAGTGCCTTGTTAAGCCTACGCTAAAGCTCGTATTGCAGATTAGTAGTGTAAATTCTAATTAGTACGTATAATTGTAGCACAATTAGAACACGAATGGCGAATGAGCATGAACTCATAAGAATAGCAGTTCAGTTTCTCTGAGTTGCTAATCATGTCTTGTAAGTTACATATATATGATAATACTTTGAGATAAGTTTTCCCTGATTGTTTTATTTGTGGCACAGAACCAATTTACACTGGCCATAATGATATATAATTCTATGACTTGGTAGAGTATAAAGTTCATTAGATAGATCTTTTACATGTATCAGAGCTTGTCCGATTTATGTTATGTTGTACAACTCAACGGGCGCGTTGAATTAAAAGTTTATTATTTTTTTTAGGATTTGAAGTAGTGAAAGAGATGTTTATTTTCTCACTACTTTTCTTTGCCTACAGCTAGCTGCCTTGCCTGACTTTATGAAAGATTGGTGGTTAATATATGTAAAGAGATAGTGAAGAAACAGAGTTTCTTGGGATGCATGTTTGATGTTATTTATTCTTTATTTTGCGATGCGAGTAATAGTACAACACTAGCCTATTTTTCGTTTTACTCGGGAAAAAGGTCAAAATTAGTCTCCGTACTATTCAGTTCGTGCCATTTTAGTACCTCAACTATCAAACGTGCCAATTTAGTACATAAGTTATGCAAACAAGCCAGTTTAGTCCAAACGTTTTACAAAATCGAGCCATTTAAAAATATTTTGTTAAATTTGTTAACGGAATCGTTAAAATTAATATAAAAATATTTTTTAATATTAAATTGATGACGTGACAGTGATTACAATAAAATATTTTTTTTATTGTAATTTTAACGGTTCCGTTAACAAATTTAACGGAATGTTTTTAAATGGCTCGATGTTTTAAAACGTTTGGACTAAACTGGATCATTTGCATATTTTATGTACTAAATTGACACGTTTGATAGTTGAGAGACTAAAATGATATGAACTGAATAATTCATGACTAATTTGGGCCTTCTTCCTTTTATTAAAAGAAATTTGAAAAGAAAAGTGTACAACATTGCTACCAAGAAAGAAAAGAACTAAAAACAAATGGTATGAAACTAGACATGCCAATCTATTCGATTGAACAGTAGTGGTTGCTTATAATAAGATGATGATGATACAGAGCAGTCAAAGTCCAGAAAAGGTGGCGGTACGAAGTAAATCCCATAGCCTAGTTTCTTGGTTCCGTACAGATTCAACTTCATTTGTTTCTTCACCATTAACAGTCCTTTGCAACAAACCAATCCTCTCCAGTTCCATGTGCACTTCCCTCATGTCCGGCCGGTTCTTTCCATTCATGTCCAAGCATCTTTTTGCAAGGTTAGCAACTGCCTCAATCTCATCTTCTTTTCCCTGGTTCGCAATTCGAGTATCAACGATTTTAAACAGACGATTCTCTTCCATTTCCGTGGTAAAATATGTAGCTAAACCTCTCTCTTCTGTCCTCGTCAGGGATATTGCTTTCTCTCCGGTTAAGAGCTCAACAAGCACTACGCCGAAGCTATATACATCACTCTTATCAGTGAACTGACCTGACTGAAAGTACTCGGGATCTAAGTACCCAAATGTACCATATACAAATGTGGTCACGTGAGATTTATCCAAAGGCATCGATCTTGATGTTCCAAAATCTCCTATTTTTGCTCGATACTTGTCATCCAAGAGTATATTAACGGACTTGATGTCTCGGTGGTGTATGGGGATAGAGGTTGCAAAGTGCAAATAGGAAAGAGCACCAGCAACTTCAATTGCCATTTGTAAGCGCATTTGCCATGAAACTATGATCTTCTTAGTTTGGTCGTGGAGATATTGTGACAGCGTTCCATTAGGAATAAATTCATAGACCAACGAAGGAACTTCGGTCTCCAAACAAAAACCTAGCAGCGTAACAACATTTCTATGAATAATTTGCGAGAGCATCGCTACCTCATTGATGATAGTTTCGACTTTGCCTTGATCTTCTATTTTGGACTTCTTGACCGCAACAATTCTTCCATCTGATAACATTCCTTTGTAGACCGTCCCTTGACCTCCCCGACCAAGTATTCTACTCTCGTTAAAATTTCCAGTGGCCTTTTCCAGTTCTTCTGAGGTGAAGAACTTGCTTTCAACACTGACTTGACAAGATGATAGTTTTTGCTTCAGCAATAAACCACCGTTTCGTATGAAGAACTTTTTCTTCATTCTTATCTCCCATCTTCTCTTGATGATTTTGTATAAAATCCACAAGCTTGTCATTCCAATCAACAGTCCAAGAATAGAGCTAAGAGCTGCACAAGTCAAGAAAATAGAACATATCATCAGCTAGTTATAAAAATTTATAGTTTCGAAGAGCATAACTGCATAATCCCAATTATACGATAAGAATATTATTTGACAACTGAGATTTGATTAGTGTAAAGCAAGTGACATACCAATAATGATTCGCTTCAGCAGCGAATTTCTGCACTTGTAATTTCCATATGTATTTTCACAAGCAGATGGACAGGTATGGAGTTTGACATCCTCGCATTCATTTATATCTCAAGAAACAAAGAACAAACACAAAAAAATAAAACATTTTTAGTATATTAAATGTTGTAATCAAGAAAACAAAAAAAATAATAACAACAATTTAGAGTCAAAATGGCATAGGTGTGAAAATTTACCTTGACATCCATTGGCAATATATGCATTTCCTTCAAAGCCTTTTTTACAATAGCAATATTGAGTGGTTCTGTCTTGGTTGCCTACAGATAGGGTTCCACAGGCAACATTGACCTCATCCCAATCCTCTCCTTCCCAATTTGATAAGGTCCATTCAAGAACTGCAGGAATGTCTTTAGATTGCAGAGAAGAGAGTACAGTTGTAGAATTGTATCCAAGCCATTCTCTTCTTGTCCCAGACAAACCATAATAGAACCAGTCTTTATGAACCATGAAGGCAAATTTACACTCTTTTCCCTCTGTATTTTCACCAGTACTAATGCTCTCAAAATCCGCATTAAACACCTTGAGATCCGAAGGGATTGTGGTATCACAACAGTTCGTGATCAATTCAGAACAAGTTCTATTACCCGGCAAGCAACCTGTAAGATCTGGCTCTATATCAGCCATTATGGCTCTGCTGTCGCGACCAACAGCAGCGAAACGAGTCATGAACTGAGAGAAAACAAAATTGCTGCCTCTCAAGTCCACGACTGGACCAGTACTGTTATTGCTGCTACCATTACAATCTGAAGAGATTATTGGACTCTTCACATAGATTCTACCCATTGGGTCAATGCTACTCTTATCTGGTAGTATAATTCTCAGCACTTGCATATTGAGTTTCTTTAAGAAAAGAACGGATTGACTTACATTAGCAGTGTTCTTCTGGCAGTCTATCTCGAACCATTCGTCGTGGTAGCAGCTTCTGTTTCCCGTCCCGAAAGGGTATGGAATGGCGAGTTCTCCGCAGGTTTCTTGGCAACCGGGCTTTGAAAGAGACGATCCAGCTGCCAATGTTTCCATTGCAGGCCATACCAGCAACAGAATCAAGCTCAATAGCACAGACTGCACAACCATACTCTTTTGCTATTACTGTCAAAGCTTTATAGCAACAATGATTTGATCAAACTTAAATGACTCTGGAGACAGATGATTCTGTGAATAACTCTAGCCCGTTTATATAACCATTGTAGTCATGTACTTTTCTCTTGTGGGCATGGGCGGCTCCAGCGAGGGCTTTGAACATTATACGCTACAACAAAAAGTTGCAAATTGTGACGCAAATTTGTGAGAGAAAATTTTTCGCTACGTAAGCTCCGTAACAAATTGTGACAAAAATCATATTTTATATCACACATTTGTGACGACCCAAACAATAACAGAAATATTTTGTCACAATTACGTCGCAAATTACATTCTATGATTGAAATCCATAGATTTATGACAAAAACATCTGTCACATATCGCGAGTTTTCTTGTAGTAATTACTTACTCTAGCGGACCTATCTCATCTTTATTGTCCGTTTCTGCGTCAGCTATATTCACAAGTGAACCTTCTTAGAAAGCTCCCAATGGCCAAGTTGGTCAAGTAGGCACTGTTTCATGCAGCCAATTCTACATAAGAAGACAAATGTAGCTTGTGAATATTGTTCAGATTAGCTTCACTGCTTATTATTCGTGATGAAGAGCAAACCAATCCTTAATGATTTAGAAGATAAGCTCAAAGTTAAAAGAGAGAAAAAGCCCATCTGATCTTTTTCTATCTTTGTTGTTGAAGACTACTTCATTGGTAGCCTTTTCTCTTTCTATCCTATTATATTGTTCAATGTAATAATAATTCAAAAAAAGTACAAACAACCATCAACGGGACAAGTGACTTAAGGGACTTGCTTCTCTTGAGATCTTAGGTTCGAGCCTCAGCGAGCAAAAGACTTTACCATACTTTAAGGGTCATAATTTGCTTCTGAAGGTACCCGTGAAGAACCTTTGGAACAAGAATACATACGAGTGAGACTTTGTGCTATAGTAGATGAGAGTTTTCGATTATTGTGTGAATTATCATTGATTATTTATTATCCTATATAATTCAATAATGTGAATAAATTGTGATCGGTAAAATTTATTTACTTGAGACCCAACTTGTAATTTATTGTGTGGTCATCAAGTTTCCTATCATGATTTTGTTGACAACTTGTAATGACTTTTTGTCATTGGAAACTTGAGACCCAACTTGTAATTTTATTGGAAACTTTCTAAGAAGGTTCAGTTGTGAATCTATATAGGACTACTCAATGAAAACTATGGGTGGTTATCTTAAGAGGTATTGAAGAGCCAATAGATTGAATATTGGTTGGTTTGAACAGTAGACAATATATATGAATAAGTGCTAGTATATCTAATATTGAAGTTCAACTTGTTTACAAATTTTTTATAAGTTAAATTGACTTATACACGCAGCTCAAAGTTCATTTATATACAAAATTGGCACCAAAGGTTAATTTGTACATGAACACTCCCCTATATGTAAATATAAGCTGGCTACAAGAAACCTATTGGTGGTTATCTAAATTTTTCTGTAATAATATACTGTTATTGGTCAAAACACAAACATATACTCCAAAATGTTTATATCTTTAGAAACTATGTTATTTATGGAGTTATTTGTCTAAGTTAATTAAGTTTCATCAGGCCATTGTTTCTACAAGACTTTGAACTAAGAAGATCAAGAATGACTTGAACACAATTCTTTGGATCTTTTTTCTGCAATCTCAACACATTCCTGCAGTTCTTGAATGGACCTTATCAAATTGGGAAGGAGAGAAATGGGAGAAAGACAATCTTGTCTGCCTAACTCAATTATTGGGCTACCAAAAAAGTACCACTCAATATTGCTATTGTGATGCTGGCTTTGAAGGAAATGGATATGTTATCCAAGGCGAAATCCAAATTTTCATCGATGAGGTGGTGATTCTCTCACAAATTATTCATAAGAATGTTGTTAAGCTGCTAGGTCTTGTAGTTGGTAGAGTAGTTGTGTAGTAGTGAGAATTCTCTAGAATAGTTTACTAGTTGAGAGAGTTCTCTATAAAAGTATTATGTCTAAGGTCTCATTTGAGTACTATAAATATGGATGTAACCTTACCATTTGTATGAAGCTAAGAAACAAAGTTTCCTCTTTCAAAAGAATTCTCCTACTTCTCTAACTTATTTCATCCCAACAGTTCCTTTGCTGGTGTATGAATTCAATGGAACGCTTTCACAATATCTCCAGGACCAAACTGAGAAAATCATAGTTTCATGGAAAATGCGCCTACAAATAGCAATTGAAGTTGCTGGTGCTCTTTCCTACTTGCACTGTGCAACTTCTATTCCTATTTACCACCGAGACATTAAGTCTGCTAATATACTCTTAGATGATAATTATCAGGCAAAAATAACATATTTTAGAACATCAAGATCAATTGTTGTGGATCAAACTCACGTGACCACATTAGCACATGGTATGTTTGGGTACTTAGATCCCGAGTACTATCAGTCAAGTAAGTTTACTGATAAAAGCGATATGTATAGCTTTGGAGTTGTGCTTGTAGAGCTCTTAACCGGACAGAAAGCAATATCTTCATCGAGGATAGAAGAGAAAGGTTTAGCTACATTTTTCATCTCGGAAATGAAAGAGAATCGTAATTTGTTTGATATCGTTGACAATCAAGTTGCTAACCAGGGAAAAGAAAATGAGATTGTGGCAGTTGCTAACCTTGCAAAAAGATGTTTGCATTTGAATGGAAAGAACCGGCCTGCCATGAAGATTAGCACGTCAATCGAACATGGTGATGGATTTGCACGTCTAGTTTCTTGCCATTGGTTATTAGTACACTCTAATAGCAATATATGTTTAAAATCTCACACTTCTTATAATTTTATATATTTTAAGAGTCTCCTCTAAGAAGTGAATGAAGACGTTGACAAACTCATCGAAAGTCTTTCTCATCCGCCGCTTGTTTCTACTGTATATGTCATTTTATATATTTTAAGGGTCTCCTCTAAGAAGTGACTGCTTGTTTCTACTGTATATGTCGCCAGTTTTTTTTTTCTTCACCCACATTACAACTCACACCACACACACTTAATATACCAAACACACATTGCATTGAGGGTGGCTTGAAACCAAGCCTTCAAGGATGAAAGGTGAGTATCTATCCACTCTACCACTTAATGTTAGTGACAATCTTTCTTGTAACATCGGTTCGCCCCATTAATAAATTTTTATCAATTTACAATAATACCCTCATCTTATCTTCAAATTTTCAAAAACTGCCACTGAAAATTATAAGTCCAAAAACCCTCACTCACCCATGTGCAAGCAAGTTCATGAAACCTATTAAATTAACTCAATGTACATTGCCTCTCTCCCTCCTTGGTTTTTTTATTTTTATTTTTATAGTCATGTGCATCTTTGGCCAGGTAAAAAAGGTTTTGCAAGAACCAGGAAAGAACCCTAGAAAACCCAAGACCCATCTTGTTGACACCAAATGCCTATTACCCATCTTACCCTCTGTTCTTATAGGTATTCATTTTCCTGGAAAATGTGAGAAAGTGAAAGAAAATTATAGACTTCTGTTTCCCATCCCGAATGGGTATGAAATGATGAGTTCTCCGCAGGTTTCTTGGCATCCGGGCTTTGAAAGAGACGGTCCAGCTGCCAATGTATCCATTGCAGGCCATACCAGCAACATAATCAAGTTCAATACCACAGACTGCACAATCATACTGTCAAAATTTTATAGCAACGATGATTTGATCAAACTTAAATGACTCATGCATGAGACAGATGATTCTGTGAATAACTCAAGCCCGTTTATATAACCATCCTTAGTCATGTACTTAGCACTCAAGTCTCTTGTCAGTTTCTGCGCATTCATTTTCTCGTAAGAAGTTTTTAAGTCAAGCATGGCGGTTAGCTATATTCACAAATCACAAGTGAACCTTCTTGGAAAGATTCCAATGGTCAAGTTGGTCAAGTAGGCACTCTTTCATGCAGCCAATGCTACATAAGAAGACAAATGTAGCTTTTGATTATTGTTCAGATTAGCTTCACTGCTTACTACACATGATGAAGACCAAACCAATCCTCAAAGATTTAGAAGATAAGCTCAAAGTTAAAAGAAACTAGCAACACTTTTTTGACACATAAGTGCTTCTTGTTATTTTCTTTCTACATTTATTGCAAAAATTGTGACAACTTTTCATACATTTATTTTCATATTACTGTACAATGCTTCTTTAAACCTCTTTGTGCACCTCCTTTCTTTACCATTGGAGATTTCATAGGTGACTTCTTGAAATTAGAAGATTTTTATAAACGCTCATCATATGGTTCTCTTATTAATGAGTTCCTTAAAAGAGTCTTACATGAGCTTTAATGTCCAAGCAAGTTCATATCATCTTAATTCATTTACTTTTAATATATTTGGTAGTGTGTTAGTTAATTAGTATGAACTGGCAAGTTCACCTTTACGTTCTCTTTCCATTATTAAAAAATTGTCACGAGGAATTATACAGTATGTCCACACTGACACCCAAGAAAACAGATAGTGCCCTGTGCTCAAATAATAAAATGCTTTGCAAGAAACAAGAAAACCAGGACATTGCCTCTCTCCCTCCTTGGTTTTTATTTTTTATTTTTATAGCCATGTGCATCTTTAACCAAGTAAAAAAGGTTTTGCAGGAACCAGGAAAGAACCCTAGAAAACCCAAGACCCATCTTGTTGAAACCAGATGCCTATTACCCATCTTAGCCTTTAGTTGTTACCAGTTCCTGGAGCACCTCTGTTTGATAGGTTTTCATTTTCCTGGAAAATGTGAGAAAGTGAAAGAAAGTTATAGGAGTACAAGTAAAATAAAAACTTCCAGTGAGAGAGAGGACCATCTCTGGCACCACCTTCAGCAACCCAACATTCACTCTCACCAGGTGAACTATCTGTCCTCTGCTTAATATTTTGAGCATCACAACAGCACAAAACAATTTGGCATTTGTTCAAAGATTTTTTTTTTCTTTGATAAGTTTGATAAAATAAGCACATATTGTATGAAGTTTTGATTATCAGTATAAGATTTTATTTTTCTTGTTTGAATGTGTTGCTCTGTACTGTTCTGTTACTGGGTTGCTCATGTTTTTTTTTCTTTCAAAGTTCATTCTTGTTTAAGACCTTGTTTGGTAACTCTAGTACCTCTTTTAAAGAGACGTCACCTAGAATAAAAATGAAACTTTAAGTGACTTTAAGGTAAATCTCATTTTTCTTTTGTAAAATAGCTTGTTTTCTCCATGAGTTTAGGAGCTCCTGTAGCTCAAAATGGGCTCTAAAAAGAGAAAATAGAAACATTGTTAATTGGTATGTTAATAATTATTACGCCAATCTGAATTAGAACATTGCTACTATGAAATTTCTGCAGTAACAGTGAGAGAGCAGAAGAAGGTCAAGAATGGTTGTGAAGTTTGTGGTATTTCAATTAATACTACTGTTGGCATGGCCTGCAGCAAATTCATTAGAAATTGTACCATCTTATTATTCAAAGCCTGGTTGTCAAAACACCTGTGGAGGAGTCACCATTCCATACCCCTTCGGAGTAGGAAACAGAAGCTGCTACCATGATGAATGGTTCGAGATAGTTTGCCACAAGAATATTACTAATGCAACTCAATCCATACCTTTCTTGAAGAAACTCAATCTGCAAGTGCTGAAATTTGGATTGCCGGCTCCATTCAATATTGATCCAGTTGGTTCGGTTCATGTAAAGAGTCCAATACTCTCTTCGAATTGTAATGGTAGTAGCACCAAGGTCAGTACTGGTCCAGTTTTGGACTTGAGAGGAAGCACTTTTGTCTTTTCTCAGCGCATGAACAATTTTGCTGCTGTGGGTCGCAACAATAGAGCTGTAATGAAAAATATAGAGCCAGATCTTATTGGTTGCACACCAAGTACTAGTAATTGTTCTGATGCAATCATGAATTGCTGTGAGACCACAATCCCTTCGGATCTCAAGGTGTATAATGCGGATTTTGAGAGTATTGGTGGCGCAGTTAAAGAAGAAGAGGAGTGCAGATATGCATTCTTAGTTGAAACTGGCTGGCTCAATAACCTTTATGAGAGAACAGAACTGCTCGAGTACAATTCTTCGACTGTTCTCTCTTTCCTGCAATCTAAGGACATTCCTGTGGTGCTCGATTGGACCTTATTAAATTGGGAAGGAAAGGGATGGGACAGGGATAGTTCTTTCTGTTATACTGTTGATTTAGGCAACCAATACCCTATAATCACTCAATATTGCTATTGTTTTAATGGATTTGTAGGAAATGCATATCTTTTCGATGGATGTCATGGTAAGTTTTCACACTTATGCTGTCTAGATTTTAAACTTTTTGTTGGTTTCATGAACACATGAATTTATACAGTTCTAAAATTGTTTTATTGGTACTGTTTGATTCTTTGTCAGATATAAATGAATGCAAAGGTGACTATCATGGCTGTCCGGATGCTTGTGAAAATACGAATGGGGGCTACAGATGCGTATATTCTATGTGGAAGAAGATCATTATAGGTATGTCACTCGCTCTCCTATAATCATTTGATCACAATTGAGTTGTAAGGTCTCAAACTTTACATGCAAAAATCATAAATGAGTTGCATATGGATTGGAGGGTGAGAGATTTGATCACAGTACTGTCAACACCAAATCTCAGTTGTCAAATAATAATTTTGTAGAAAAGAAAATTCTTCACATGAATATGGGATCATATATATTAACATATGATTCTGTTATGAACTTGCTCTTTTAAATCTTTTGGGTGTGTTTGTATTTTTACATTCTATTTGAAATAGGGCAAGAAATATCGTTTGAAATCTTATGTTTCAACCATGTTTTTAATTCTATCAGATATGAGTCAAGTACAAATTCATATTCTTTGTGCATCTAAATATTAGATTTGGCTGAAATTCAAGAATTCAAACAAACCATTAAATGTTTCTAATTAGCTTATTTGTTCCATTTGCTTATGCAGCTCTTGGCTCCATTCTTGGACTGGTCTTTGTAATAATTTGTGTATGGAAGCTATACAAAATCAATAAGAGAAGACAAAAGATTAAGATGAAGAAACAGTTCTTCAAACGGAATGGTGGTTTATTGCTAAAACAACAACTATCTTCTTGTGAAAGCAGTGTTGAAGTCAAGTTATTTGCCTCGAAGGAATTGGAAAATGCAACTGACCATTTTAACGAGAATAGAATACTTGGTCAGGGAGGTCAAGGAACTGTTTACAAAGGAATGTTATCAGACGGAAGAATTGTTGCTGTTAAAAAGTCCAAAATAGAAGATAAAGGAAAAATCGAAACATTCATCAATGAGGTAGTCATTCTCTCACAAATTAACCATAGGAATGTTGTTAAGCTGCTAGGTTGTTGCTTAGAGACCGAGGTTCCCTTGCTGGTGTATGAGTTCATCCCTAATGGAACACTTTCACAGTATCTTCAATGCTTAGAGATCGTAGTTACATGGGAAATGCGCTTACAAATAGCAATTGAAATTGCCGGCGCTCTTTCCTACTTGCACTCTGCAGCTTCTTTCCCCATTTACCACCGAGACATTAAGTCTGCTAATATACTTTTGGATGATAAGTACCGAGCAAAAATAGCAGATTTCGGAACATCAAGATCAGTTGATGTTGATCAAACACACCTAACTACTTTAGTACACGGTACATTTGGGTACTTAGATCCTGAGTACTTCCAGTCAAGTCAATATACAGACAAAAGTGATGTCTATAGCTTTGGAGTAGTGCTTGTTGAGCTCTTAACTGGAGAGAAAGCAATATCATCAGTGAGGATAGAAGAAGGCATAGGTTTAGCCACACATTTCATCACAAAAATGGAAGAGAATTGCCTGTTTGATATCCTTGATGATCGAGTTGCAAATCATGAAAAAGAAGATGAGATCGTGGCATTTGCTAACCTTGCCAAAAGATGCTTGCACTTGAATGGAAGGAACAGGCCTACTATGAGAGAAGTTCACATGGAATTGGAAAGGATCAGTATGTTGCATAAGGTTGTTGATTGTGAAGGGAAAAAGGAAGAGTTAGAGTCTGACTGGAGCCAAGAAAATGAGCAATGGGATACTCTTTCTACTTCCACCATAGCTGGATTTGACGGCATAGATTCATCAGCAGATGCACAACCACTTGTACCAAATCCAACACGGTGATGGAGTAGCACATTTAATTTCTACGTACACATTGGTTCGGAATAAGTTCTAATCTTCCTTAAGTATTGTAATTTATAGCTCTCTTATCCTTAAGTACCTGTTCATTTACTCTGTTAGGTCCAAAGCCATGAACATAATTTGATCAACATTGCTATGCAGTGATATTGAGAACATTGGATATACTTGATTTTAAATTTTATTAGACTTCATTGTAACTTCAGAAGATGTGCAACCACTCGTACCCAATCGAACATGGTGATGAATTAGCATGTATAGTTTCTTTCCACTGGATATCAGTAAGTTCTATCTGCAGCTTATATTGTAATTTCCAGTTCATTTTTTCCTACCAGTAACATATTTGGTCAATATTGCTGAATAGAAAATGAGTGTAGGAGTGTCTCCATTAGCAGATAGGGCACTAGGAGTACATATTTGACATATAGAAAAAGTATTGGTTGGCTGCATATAATATTCTGTCAACTTGTTTCCTTCTTTATTGTTATTTTATTTTACAATATGCATAATTTTATATGATCTGGTTGGTCCATTATCCATGGTTTATAACTTTTCTGGGTGGGAAAATCATATAATATCTTGTATTGACCCACCTCAATGATAAAATATTCAGTGCCTTATTTTGACCAAAAGACCATTTGTTGTTTTCCAGGGAAATCATTAAGCTGTTGTATTTTGACAAAAAATAAGATTATCTTTCTTCTTCTTCCTTGTTGCTTCAATGTATATATATGCTTAAGATATGTAAGAACTGAAAGAACAGAGCAACTGAAACAGAACAATGGCTGTGCAATTGGTGCCATTGCAGTTGTTTCTGTTACTACTGCCATTGAGCACATTGGTACTTTCATCATCTCTGTCAAAGTCTGGTTGCCAAGAGAAATGTGGAAATGTCACCATTCCTTATCCATTTGGAATAGGAAAGGGTTGCTTTCTTGATGATTGGTTTGAAGTAACCTGTGGTGGCTTCGACAATGACACAGCTTACCTCAACAGAACCAATCTGTTGGTTGAGCAGATCGTGTTCATTGATCCAAAGATGCAAGATACTACGAGTCCTAGTACTATTCGTGTTAAGTATCCGATAACAACCAATTCAAATTGTACTGGTGGTCTTTTTGACAGTGATGTAGGGGACATGACAGGAAGTCCTTTTGTCCTCAGCTCCATGGAAGAGTTGGAGTTTATTCAAGCTGAGGTGGAATGGGGTATGCCTAACTCGACAGCTGAGGCAGCAAGAATAAGGACACAAAGTAGACTCGCGAACTCGTCTTTCAGTTGCAGGGAATGGTATGGTGATGTTCCAACTATTGATTGTAGCTGCAAAGATGGTTTTGGAGGAAACCCGTATCTTTCTAATGGATGTCTAGGTAAATTTTCGCTTCGTTCAACATATTAAGACATGTTCTTTGCAATTTGCATTCATATCAGTTTACTGATATATAATCTTTGTTTGTGTTTATGTCATCAGATATTGATGAATGTAAGGACCAACTGCTCAATCCTTGTTGGGGTTTAAATTGTGTAAACACATATGGAAGTTACAGATGTGAAGCTGATAAAGAAAAATCTCAGTTAAAGAATATACTTATAGGTATTGGAAATTGGAATGAAACAATCTTTGTTAAGTTCTTTTTCTTGTTACAGATTTCATTTGTTTTTTTGTAATGCCTCTCAGGTCTTTGCTCTGGTTTTGGATTTGTGATCTTCATCATTGTCATATGGTGGTTGTACAAAGCCCTTAAGAGAAGGCGAAAGATGAAACTCAAGAAGAAGTACTTCAAAAAGAATGGTGGAATGTTGTTGCAACAACAATTGTCCTCAAAACATGGTTCAGTTGACACAACAAAGTTGTTCACCTCGAAGGAGCTCGAGAAGGCTACTGATAGTTTCAGTGAGAATCGAGTTCTTGGGAGAGGAGGTCAAGGTACTGTCTACAAAGGAATGTTGCCGGATGGAAGAATTGTTGCTGTCAAAAAGTCCAAAGTAGAATCCGAGGGGGAGATTGAACCGTTTATCAACGAGGTAGTCATTTTGTCACAAGTTCTACATAGGAATGTTGTCAACTTACTAGGTTGTTGTTTGGAGACAGAAGTTCCTTTACTGGTTTACGAGTTTGTCCCCAACGGGAACCTCTACGAGTACTTGCATGACCAAAATGAGGAGTTCCCAGTTTCATGGGAAAAGCGCTTGCAGATTGGGAATGAAATAGCTGGAGCTCTTGCCTACCTGCACTCCTCAGCTTCAATTCCCATTTATCACAGAGACATCAAGTCTTCAAATATACTTCTTGATGATAAGTACAGAGCAAAGATAGCTGATTTTGGGACATCAAGAACAGTTGATGTTGATAAAACCCATCTTACAACATTAGTACAAGGCACATTTGGGTACTTGGATCCCGAGTACTTCCAATCAAGCCAGTTTACTGATAAGAGCGACGTTTATAGCTTTGGAGTTGTGCTTGTTGAGCTCTTAACCGGACAAAGAGCAATATCTTCATTGAGGTCACAGGAAGGTAGGAGTTTAGCCACTTATTTCCTCATCTCTATGGAGGCTAACAAGCTGTCCGACATCCTTGACACTCGAGTAGCAAAGCAAGGATCGAAAGATGACATTTTAGCAGTTGCAAACCTTGCAAGAAGTTGCTTGAACTTGAACGGGAGGCAAAGGCCTACAATGCGCGAAGTCTCCATGGAGTTGGAAAGGATCATGACCTCGCAAAAGGCCTCAAATGCTGACAGAAACTACGAAGAGATTGAAGAAACCGGGCCTTGGGATGGTGTTTCTGTTTCCACTGGCTATGGAATGGACACTCAGAGAGCTTCATCTGTAGATGCTCAACCATTATTGCCAAGTCAATCATGGTGATGAAATCATGTGTGCAATAACTTAAGTTTTTGTTATGTATCAGATTGTTTTTTTGGCATCTGTTGAAATGTGTTTTGCTGCATTTTTTAGCAGTTCTCTTGTGTATTTCTGTTCTCTTTTCAACATTATTTGACAAATGACTTGGTCGCGGATATTACACGTGTCAGCTTCTTCTTAGTCTAAAGAAGCTGCTAAAGGAGCTGCAAGATTCATATGTCATAGCAAACTAACTTGACCAAACTACACATGAGTCATGTCATATATGTAAAAGAATTGCTAATTCCACAGAACCCATCATTTTTCATTGTATTTTGGTCAAGAAAACTATTATTCAATGGCTTAGCTCCAATTCAGCTGACCAATGAACCAATATTCTATAACCTATCACCATCAGAACAAAAAAATTGCCATAAAAAAGTCAATCTTCAATATATTAAACTAAATATCAGAAAATTTCTAGCTCCTCAGTCTTTTTTTACTATTCTGATACACTAAACTTGTAGAAATAGGTAAAGAACATTGGTTCATCAAAATCTTGTTCATAATATGTCGCGTGCACTGCAGATAACAAATTGCGCAAAAACAAGAACTCAATACAGAATCTACGTACGTATATACATGTAATGTAGCCCTATATATCTTAATATCACTGTCCAAGACAAAAGAAGAACAATGCAGATAGGCATTGCACAGAAACAATAACTCAAAACAGAATTTACTTACACATGTAAAAGTAATGTAACAAAATCAATTCCAAAGCCTATGAACAACCTATGCAAGATATGAAATTGCGCGTATCTGTCACCATGTCCCGAATGGTAAAAGTGGTAGGGAAGCAACTGTATTAGGAGATATGCAGTTGACATTTTTAGAAGCTGTGGAAGTAGAAGAAGCGTCCCAAGGCTCGGTTTCTTGGCTCCTCACATACTCAAATTCTTCGTGGTTTCCTTCGACAGCAACAGCCTTTTGCGAAGCACTGATGCTTTCCAATTCCTTGGTGACTTCTCTCATACTAGGCCTATTTCTCCCATTCAAGTGCAAGCACCTTTTCGCGAGGTTGGCAACTGCAGCAATCTCACCTCTGCCTCCTTGCTCCACAACTTGAGCATCAAGAATATCGAACAATTCGTCTCTCTCCATTGTCATGATGAAGTATGTAGCTAAACTCCTACCTTCTTGCGACCTCGTGGTAGATATTGCTCTCTGTCCTGTCAAGAGCTCAACAAGCACTACACCAAAGCTGTAAACGTCGCTCTTATCTGTATACTGGCTTGATTGGAAGTACTCGGGATCCAAGTACCCGAATGTGCCATGTACTAATGTTGTGAGGTGAGTTTGGTCAATAGCAACTGATCTTGATGTCCCGAAATCTGCTACTTTTGCTCGGTATTTGAGATCAAGTAGTATGTTTGCAGACTTGATGTCGCGATGAAAAATGGGGGTAGAAGCTGTGGAGTGCAAGTAGGACAGAGCTCCTGCAACTTCAGTAGCAATCTGTAAGCGCATTTTCCATGTAAATAACATGAACTCTTCGTTCTTTTCGTGCAAGTACTGAGAAAGTGTTCCATTTGGGACAAACTCGTAAACAAGAAGAGGCACTTCTGTCTCCAAACAACAGCCTAGCAGCTTCACAATGTTCCTATGATTGATCTGTGAGAGAATCACAACCTCATTAATAAAGGACTCAATCTCACCAACATTCTCTATCTTCGACTTCTTGACAGCAACAATCCTTCCATCAGGCAACATTCCTTTATAGACAGTGCCTTGACCGCCTTGTCCAAGAACCCTATTCGCGTTGAAACGATCAGTAGCCTTCTCCAACTCCTTGGAACTGAACACATTTGTTTGCTCAACGTTTCCTTGGCACGAAGAGAGCTGTTGTTGCAGCAACAAACCACCATTTCTTTTGAAGAAATGTTGCCTTCGCTTAGCCTTGTTTCGCTTCTTCAACAGTTTGAATAACCACCATACACCAGCAGCTAAAAACAGCAGCCCAAAACCAGATCCAAGACCTGCACATCACTTTAGATTAGCCAATTACAACAATTATGACAAACCAAGAGACTGAGATTGGAGTGCAATGTCACATACCTATAATTAGTCCACTGATATGAACTTTTTTGCTTACACATCTGAAAGATCCTCCAAAATTCTCACAAGTACCAGTTCCATTACACGTAGACGTCGGATCCCACAAGCATTCATCAATATCTGAGGAATAAAAAAACAAAAAAAACATGGATAAGCATATGCTCTTGAGCCTTGAAATAGATATATAAGTGCGCGTATTTGAAGTACCTTCGCATCTACCACCAAGATAAGGGTTCCCTTCATACCCATTATCACAATAGCATTGAAGAGTTAATTTATCCGGGTTCACATCCGAATCTGCATAGCCAGTACCACAGGAGAAGAAGAAACCTACACTCCTTTCACGGTCTATTTGCCCTGGCATTTTGGTTTGTAATACAGACCATTCCAAAACTGCAGGAGCATAGTCCAAATCTCTCATGAAAGAAACACAAGATGACTTGTTGATTTGCTTACTAAACCAATCTTTATCTGCCAGGAATGCGTACGCGCATTCCTTAGGCCTTGATGTGTTAAAAGTCACATTGAAAGCATTAAGAAATGTGGAGATTGTTGCCTGACAGCAATTGCTGCCACTTGCACTTCCATTGGTGCTGCAACGGGAGAGACACTCAACACGAACTTGATTCACACCCGGCTTTGAAGGATTGATTGTGGCTCGACTGTTGCAACCCGCAGCACTGAAAATGCTTTTCTCTTGGGAGTAAACAAAAGTACTCCCAGTGAAGTTCACAGCTTCACCAGCTGATCTGATGCCTTGACAGCCTGAGGACAGTATCGGACTGTTTACGCGGATTAGACCAGTAGGCCTTGTATCCTTCCCATTTGGCAACACAATTGCGAGAACCTCCAGGTTAGCTTTCTTCAAGAAAGGCACAGAGCTCGTGCTGGAACTCGAATTCCTGCACTCTATCTCGAACCATTCATCAAGAAAACAACCTTGTCCGACGCCAAAAGGATATGGGATCTTGATGGTTCCATCTCCGCACGTTTCTTGACAATTAGGCTTCGTTAGATTCACTGATGCTGCAACTCCCAGTGTACTCAATGTTGGCCAAAACAACAACAGGATCATGAACTGCATAGCCATAACAAGAACAAGAACAAGAAAATGTTTGTACTATCAGTAACTGTATCTGTTTCTGTTTCTAGATCAAGAAATGACAAATTTTATTGTATCCTTTAAAATTGTTTCTTATTGGTCTCTATATATAGATGAGACACAGTTCAATGACTTTTGAAGCAATTATAGTACTTTTCCAACATAGGTCCACCATTTTGAAATTGTCAGCAAGTCAAGAGAGGCCATCTCCATTGAACTTTTCTTTGTCTTTGTGTAATAGTGAAGATTTACAATATTCAATTGCTGTTAATTCTTGTTTTTGGTAAGAAATTAAATTTTGTATACACAATTTGGAAATTTGAAAAAAATAATAATCTTGATGTAACTCATTACTAACCATAGAGAAAAAGGAAATATCTTTGCAGGTTTTTCAAAACCTCATGGCATGAGTTTTTGTCTATAGGATTTGATTTTATTCTGAATTATTTGTGTCCTTTTTCAAAATTCATCTTCTAGTTACAGTGTTTGGTTCATAGTACTGTGGACATGAGTTGACTCAGTCTTTTTTTTTTCTTTTTTTTGAGCTCAAACTCAGTCAATTTAATTTCATGATTTAAAATAAATAAAAAAAATTGGATGTCCTTTTGTCATTTTGTGTTTCGCGGGTAGT
>JAYMTF010001238.1:0-25119 GCA_036897485.1 Pelargonium nanum | reverse complement strand
CGGTGCAACATTTTGAAACCACAGGGTATGCCAAAGTTCACACTTAAAGTTCAAGAGTGCTAGTTGAAAACATGTTATGCACGGGGGTCCATCAGTAATTACCCAAAAAAATATGTAGTAAATTGAATGAAGAGAAAAAAAATAAATTGGAATGTGGCTTTATGATAGAGCGTTGGGCCAAAAAAAACAAAAGTGCCAAAAAGGGCGTAGCTGAGCTCGTGTGGGGGTGGGGGTCTGGGTGACGTGGGCCAAATGTGTCGTGTCATCATGCTATTGGCTTGTCCCCAAAGCTTCTTTTCAGATTCTCTCTCTCCTCTACACAATTGTATTTTACCGTATTACCCCTCTAACTACACTAATGACTAAACCAGTTCCGATCAAGTTATTTTCCGACTAGCCCAGTCTCGAATGGACCTGAATTTGCAATGTACTTGTCTATAGTCTATACATTACTAATAAAATAATAACTCATCAATTTATTTTATTGTAGTGGTCCACGTGGAACACTTCATTTTTTTTAATCACTTCAATTGTTTAAATTATACAATTATTTAATTAAATAATTTTTTTGATGAAAATGAAACTTATTGTTATGTCGTGCCAGTATAAAAATAAAATGAAATCGTCAATATTATTAATAGAAATTCAATAAGCGGGTTGAGAGATTTTCTCTGGCTCACAATATTTTATTTATATCAAGTGTCCTCAAATACATGATTCATACATAGAACATTTCAATTCTTTTAATTTCATAATCAAATGTAACGTTTAGATTTGTTTTATGTGAATGAGATAAAAACTTGTTGTTTGATTGTTATTTTTATTCACATGTAATATTGTTTAATTCAATTACATGTGAGACCCATCAACTCTTATCATTTTAATTGTTGTTTAATTAAACATATTTTAAGAAATAATATTTTCAAAAACAATTAAATATGTCCTTAAAAAAACAATTAAATATGTCTCTTGTCGCTTAAAACAAAACAATATATAATAAATCAAATGTTTGGTGTTAAAATGTATATATTTACTCCCAATTGGATTATTTGATTAAACATATCAAATGTGTGTTTTATATTTTAAAATATAAGTAGAAAAAATAGTGATATAAAATAGTATAGCTTGAGATTGCCAAGAACTAATGAGCCAAAGCGTGTTTGATTTGTTTAATAGAAACGTGTGAGCTTTTCATAACATTTTTGTGTTTACGAGACAACACAATGTGTTGAAGTTTGAAAAAATCACAAGATCCATGCCAATTGCCAGCCACTAACAACTCCCACAACATCATTTTCCCAACTCTACACATACTATATGGACTATAGTCCCTACTATTATGTACGTCCATATCATGCTCCATATTCCATTTATGCCACCGTCAAATTAATATCTCAATTTATTTTCGAAACTCAAAAGAAAAAAATAAAATTGTTCATTTGAGCTAAAGCAACGGATAAAATCACATTAAACTATTTACAGCAAAATAATAGCTTGAATAAGCTAGAGCAACTTAGTGATTCAACAATTTCGAGTCTTCAATTTTAGGAGAAAAAAAGAAACAACCAACTTTTTTAGGCCATCAATGGTGTTATTGCATAACTTTATTGCTCCACTTCTTCAAAGCTCTTAATTAAGCCAAAAATAGCCTTGAAGGTTCAACTCCAATCCAACCTTGAGGTACAATGTTGGTTCCATACCCCCAATGAACCATTCAACACCTTGCTCTAAACTCTTGTACATTTATTAAAATCTAGATAAAACAATCTGAGTATTGAGTTAATTTTTAAAGTATAATTTGAATTAGACCGCAATTATATTATTGACAGATAAATTTTGATCTTTAAATTATTCTCCCTCCTTATGTCATGCGAATTAAAAATAAAGTTTCTTATTTATTATTATTATTATTATTATTTTAATAAAGTTTCTTATGGAAGTGTCAAATTGAAGATTAGTGATAGATGCTAATAGCTCACTTACATAGTTGTTATCAGTATAGTGTCACGAACAATAAATAAATTAATTAGTTCTTAAAAAATAATATAATTAATTACGGGTGATTAATGTTTTTTTATCTTAATAGTACATAGTCACAATGTATGCATATTTATAACCCAAAAGCAATGGCTTCTTCGCTTTATTTAACAAGTACAATTTCATTTAACCAAAAACCACAAAATTTATGACAAGATAAAGCTCAACTTAAAAACAGATCTACTAATCTCCCCCTCACAGAGTGCATTTAATGCATGAACTATGTGCATTTTCAATTGACACCCACAAATTTTAATGGAGATGATTTAGTCATGTATATTTAATTTCCAAACTATTGTAGTTTTCAGTCAAGCTATTTGTACACAATCATTACTGCAAAAAAAACAAACTACACTATATTTTGATCAAACTATATGGTCATATCTACTATATATTTGTCTAAGAATAAGTGTAATGTTTTATATTTTAGTAGAACTTAAAGATAAATCAGTTAGTGTTGGCATACTTCCTATTCTATTCTCATATACATATGTTTTAACTTGTAATTAACTTAAAAAATGATACTAAATTACTAACTAAAATTATTACATAAACGTTATGCATAGTTTATGCATAACTAACTTTTTAAGTAAAAACGATACATTTTTTGTGGCAAAAATGCAAATAAAACATTGCAATATCTTGGGTTGGAGGGATTAATATTAACTTGTACCAAAAGCTACACGAAAACAACATTCACCTTTTATATACAAAAAATGGAAACATTTGATCAAATGCATCTAACACATGCAAGCTACACATATTTTTACTGTAAATATTTATAAATTCAATATTGTTTAATTACACATTATATTTTTTTTCACAATCAATTGTTTGCATGTTTAAACCCGAATATTTTTGTACTAATAACTGTCTATAAGTCTACTACTAATTATAGGTAAAAAAAAACTTATAAAACACATGCACAGTAAATATACAAATATTAATTCTAAAAAATAAAAATAAAAATAAAATGATAAATAAATAGATGGCCATACTCTTTTCCGTAAAGTCAAATTACAAGGTTGTCCCATTCTCTCCTCCCCAACACAACTGAAATATCAAAGGCTACTTTTTGTCAGATACCGAAGAAACCACTCCATCGACGCACGTTGGAATCCCAAGGGCGTTCCCGTAATTTCGGCCAAAGCCAGTGTCGGTTACCATCTTAAACTCCAAAACCATTCCGCGAAAATTAATAAGATTTTCAGGTGCGCTTTTTATTTGGCGGGTATACAAACAAACACACACACAACCAGCACACCCCTTGTTATTAGTAGCTCTAGGCCTCTACTTATAGTCCCAAAACCTATACGTATAGTGCGAGAATATCATTATTTTATTCAACATTTAAATCTAAATTCAATATCGAAACCCACTTCCAGTGTGTGTTGTGTGTGTGCGTGAGTGAGTGTGAGAGACACTGTACGGTACGGTCTAGAGAGAGAAACAGCTCCATCTCCATCTCCATCTTCTTCTTCATCGTCTTCTTCTTCGAATCTTGCTCGATCGGCCTCGAGAAACGCTGCTTTTTTCAGTTTTTTTTGTAGTGTCTGCGACTTTGTGTACAGAAAGTTAAGGAGATGGAGTTGTACGGACGGGATCCGACGAGGAGCGGGTCGCAGCAGGGTCACTCATCGGAATGGAGCCCCGCCGCCGGCGAGACCGGCCTCGAAGGTGAGGTTTTGGTTCGATTCACTTGCATTTGGTTTTGGTTTTTTGTTTTAGGGCTCTTTGGTAGTTTGGAGTCGGAATTAGGGTTTCTGTGGTTTTAATGTAGATTCTATGTGGCAATTGGGGCTGAAGAGTAGTGAACCTTACCCGGATCGTCCCGGCGTGCCGGTCTGTGTGTACTACATGAGGACGGGGTTCTGTGGATATGGTAGCAGGTGCCGCTACAACCACCCTCGCGATCGTGCTGCGGTAATCGCTCTATCTGACTAAATGCACTTGAATCAATTATTGCTGTTTTTGGTTTACTTGATTGATTGTGTTGTTTACTTGTGTGTCTTTTGATTTGGCTTGTGAATGTGTGAATTGATGCGAATTTGTTTCAATTTCGGCTTATTTGAGTGTTTTGAGATGTTTGTCTCTTGAACAGACAAGTGACTATGATTGTTATTGATTCCTGGATATTATGAGGTGTTAGTAGTACATAGTGACAAACTAGATTATGTATGATTTTAGTGTCCATTTCTACTAGTTTTTACTGAAATGTATCTGTAACTGACATGAGATGTGGACGAATCCGAATTCTCAACATGACTTGGTTTTGCTCCATTCAGGTTGCAGCAGCTGTCAGAGTCACAGGAGATTACCCAGAGCGACCGGGGGAATCTGTGTGTCAGGTATGCAATCGGGATTAATCTTAGTTTTGATGATAAGACTTTGTACCATTTTCTGTGTATCTGTAATTTGAAAAGATTAGTTCCTTTTGTTTTAATGATTTGTTTATTTGCTTAATGTGCAGTATTATCTGCGAACTGGAACCTGTAAATTTGGCGCTTCGTGCAAATTCCACCACCCAAAACATGGGGGCGGACCTATTAGCCAAGTGCCACTAAACATCAATGGTTATCCATTACGACCGGTTTGATTCCACATTTTTTCCCTTTTCACCCCATTAGAAGTCCTGCTTCATATGACATGTGTAGCAATGCGATGTGGAATCTTAATGAATTTGTAAAATAATCGGCTTACTCATGTTGAATTTAACAGGGTGAGAAGGAATGCTCCTATTATTTGAAAACGGGGCAGTGCAAGTTTGGTATTACTTGTAAATATCATCATCCTCAGCCAGCTGGTACATCAATGCCAGCATCTGCACCTCAGTTTTATCCACCGGTGCAGTCTCCTTCAGTTCCTCTCGGTGAACAGTATGGGGGTGCCTCCCCTAACTTGAGGGTTGCAAGGCCTCCAGTTTTACACGGCTCGTACGTTCAAGGGGCCTACGGTCCTGTGCTCCTTCCCCCTGGAATGGTTCCGATTCCTGGCTGGAGTCCTTACTCGGTATGAAAGAAGCATCTTTGCTTTTATTTATGACCAATAGTAGACACGTACTAATGGTGTTGTTTCATCGCTTGGTACAGGTGCCTGTAAGTCCTGTACTCTCTCCTGGTGCACAACCTCCAGTTGGAGGAACTTCTGTGTATGGAGTAACTCAGCTATCCTCTTCAGTGCCTGCCCTTGGGGGAACTTATACCTCCCTGCCTGCTTCTATTGGACCTTCAAGCAGCAGCCAGAAAGAACAAGTATTTCCTGAAAGACCTGGAGAACCTGAATGTCAGTATTACCTGAAAACTGGGGATTGTAAATTTGGTTCATCTTGTCGGTATCATCATCCTCGGGAGTGGGTTTTGCCAAGAACAAATTGTGTCCTTAGCCCACTTGGACTTCCTCTGCGTCCGGTATGCAAATTTTCATGCTTTATTTTATGCTCTATGCAGAGATTGTTAATTTCACTTGGTTCTTTTTTGTGTCTGAAGCTTTGGAAAGCAGAGGGAACGAAAATAGTAAGGAAAATATTAGCTATTAAGTTAGTTCTTCATAATAGCTTTTACTTTAATTTATAATTACCCTTAATTTTATTGACCGCACCAACTTCCATACTAATTTGTTTCCATTGTTCCTTCCCTTAATTTACATGGGCTTAAGGTGGAATATAATACCTTATTACGTATTTGAATCTCTGATTTCAAATTTGACTTTGGTTGTTGGAGGCTTTTAGTGAAAGAAGAACAGAAGTCTTCCTGTTTATGTTACAATATTGTTCATGATTTTGAAATCTTCATGTGCTATCGGTTAAGAATCTATATTGTCCCATGTAAACTAGTTCACTCCATTATAGTACATAGCCAGCATTGGAGTTCATCTGTAGATTTCACTCTAAATAGTTATCTAACAGTTCTAAATCAAGATGCTTCTAAGTCCACGAACTTTTATCCATAGCTTTCAGTTGTATAGACAATGCCAAAGATATGTAGCAGCTATGGAGGTCACAATGTAGTATTTAGGGATTATATGGTGGCACTAATATCTACTATTGGCATTGGACGAAAGATATAGTCATATAGAATAGACTCCCACGAGCAAAAATCCTGTTGACCAAGCTTAGTTATGTGGTTTTGATATTAATGAAGTTGAGTTCAGTGAAAAAAGCAGCAAACATTAACTGTGTCTTAACATTGTATTATTGTGGTTATGATATGCTGCTAGTTGTATTGCATAATGTTGCTTTGGGGCGTGATGATAAACGGTGAGAAAGTTTTACGAAAGATACTATTTTATCATTTCTCTGTAGTGTAGAGTTGTGTTGTACATACCAATTCAATTTCTTTGGAGTAACTGTTGCTGTTTTAAAAACAGGGCACACAGCCTTGTACTTTCTACTTGCAAAACGGGCACTGCAAGTTTGGTTCCACATGCAAATTTGACCACCCAATGGGAACAATGAGATACAGTCCGTCAGCATCTTCCCTCATTGACGTGCCAGTTGCTCCATACCCAGTTGGGTCTTTGCTGGCGACTCTGGCCCCCTCGTCATCCTCATCAGATTTGCGGCCAGAGTTGATGGCGGGATCAAAAATAGATTCTTACTCGAGCAGAATGCCGTCTTCTGGGAACACCTCTAGCAGTTCAGTGGGGCTAATATTCTCTCAGACCGGGTCAGTATCACTCTCAGATGTGCAACTCTCGGGCCAGATATCTGCACCGTTAGGCAGCAGCAGCAGAAGCACACGACAAGGTGGGGAAGTTCATCGATCAAACTAATGTAGAGAGAAAGCGAAAGCGGAAAGCCATTCTTCATCCAGCCAGGCCAGCACTGCAGCGGATGTAATTTCGTGATATGTTTTTGTGTTTATAATTATAGATGATGATGTTGGTCGGGTAAATTTATTGTAGCCAATTGTGAAAAGTTTCATTTGTTGTTGTCAAAGTCGATTCAACCAATCCACCAGTTTAGGACTGATCCTATTTTGTGATGTATATGTTGGGTAGTATTTTATATTTCTGGAATAAGGTTCAAGATGACATGAACTTGTTGTCCCAAACACACAAGAAAGCATCTAAACAGATAGCTGCAACTCCCAGGTTTAGCTAGCTCCTTGTATTTTCTGAGTCAGAGTGGATCTAGTTAGGTTCTGCCTGGCTCCATCATAAATTTTATGTAAGAGAATTTATATATATATGTGCTATTCTATTTCTATTACTTTTATAGAATTAATTAGCTTAATTTTTTTGAGTTATGTACTGTAAGAGCGGCTTCAAGCCAACTTTCGTGCACTTTAAGATTATTCTATCACTTAGTGAAAAATCACTCCGTCGAATATTATTCACAATAGGTCATATTTGTACATGTTATAAAAGCTGAACTAAAACACAGGTATGTGTACAAACTAAAAAACAGGTTCATAATACGTGTGACGTATTAGAGCCTCACGTTACGTAGAATTGGGCCACATAGGCGGCCCATTCCAAGAGAAGGCCATGCCGTTAAGTCCACTTTCTTCTCATTACAACTATTATTAGGCTTGGGCAAATTTGACTGCCACGTGAAATACAATTCACAATCACAAATTTAATGTGTTGTCTTAAAAACACTTTGATTGTTGAGTCATCATGAAATTGCAATTACAAATATGTGCTTTCGGTCGTTCGCTGTGTTTGGTCATCATTCAAATTTGTCACACTTATTTAATATTGTTTTTACTGCTATGCTATGATTCAATAATAACTAATAGCCACCCATTCAATAATCATTATTACTCCTATAAATTATAATAAAGAGCTACTTACTGTTTTTTTGCTGTAATTATCTGCTTCAAACTAGCCTTTTTTTTTCTGGGCCCCAAACAAGGGTGCATGTTGGAACACTTAATCTTAACATTTGAGGTTTTGGTCAAATTTTTTTACTAATTAAAGATAAGTTAACAACCGGTCACACACGTGTACACACTTGTTATTACTTTATACCGTTCCATAATAGATGTTTTGAGAAAATATATTAAGAAAACTCCAGAAAGACAATAATGTATATATATTTTTCTCTCCTCAAAACTAGTTTATTTTCCGTATATTACAAAGGTGTTAAGAATATAGTTACAAATTATGGAATTATATACTTTTTGTTTGGTACCTTAGAAAATGACTTCCATTAAAGGCACCAAATAGTTTGATTCCATGTTTCCACAGTGAACTAATTAGGATACAGCAAAACTCTCCCTTCAATGGAAGTCATTTTCTCAGGTACCAAACAAAAAGTGTATATATATAGTTCCATGCATAGTAAGTGATTTTTTTTCCTCTTCATTCTGCTCCAAAACCAGCAATAATTAGGTGCAATTAAAATAGCCTCCTTTTTTATTTAGCAAATATAATTAGGGATATAAAAGAAGACTATATATAACAAATAAATAAATAAATAGTCCATGCATATATGCATGGGATGGAATGATCCCAGCCACTTGATCCTAGAAACTTTTGTGCAATATATATTATTGGTGATGATAATTACAAGCAGAAGCAGCTATCAATCCCAAAGGTTGGTATATAATTTGATGGCTTCATCATTACCATGCCATGCCATATCTATGTTATCATTATTCTTCAAAAAACTAGCCACTCCACATATTATATATACATATTTTTCTTTATTTTAGAATTAAATCTTCATGCACCTATTAAATTAGTGGTAGACAGCGATCATCAATAAACCAAGCTATAATATGTAACAACTATATAATATGATATATATGTAACACACCTATGAATGTGTGGGAGCGGAGAGACCCCCGAATTCAAATTTTTAATGAGGTGTCACAATATTAGTGATTGCTTAACGTAAGCCAATTAATTCTTGACTTAGACTCCCCCTACTCTTTCTATATATAAAGTGAATGTTCCATAGGAAGCAATTCTATAAAACACTGGTAATTTGTTTCTTTTCATTTTTTATTATCAAATAGAACTTTGTTGAGAAAAATATGTTGTACCAAAATCTTAAAAATGTATGTTAAAATTTGATCTTAAAAGGTTGGCTATTAAAAAATTGTTTTAGAATACATTGAATGGAATAAAAACATAATTTTAATTGAACCAATCAAACAACAGATCTGATATTATTATTCATATACCATTAATATACTCACTCCGTCTCAAAATGAATGTCCTGTTTGTCTAAATTTTTTGTCCCCAAATGAATGTCCTGTTCCTATTTTTAGGTTATTATATTATTGTTTTTCCCATATTACCTTTATCACTTATGCACTAAAGAAAAACCTAATCTGAACTGCACATGGGTGTAGGAGGGAAAGTGAAGGTAGTATTGGAAACACATTAAATCATCTTGTAATCCTTAATTTTTGCAAAAAATGGAAAAATGACACTCATTTTGGGACGGATGGAGTTTATGCTTAATTGTTTGTTAAGGAAACTTAAAATTAAATATAACTTAGTTGTTTGCATCAAGATCTCAAAAAACATTATCTTCTACTTGAATTCACTTTCTCCCCACACATAAACATGATTAAAAGTTGATGCTGTGTGTGTGTGGTTGTGACTAAATCATGAAATCCATTTTAGTTTCCACTTTAAGCTTTACACAAAGCATATTTAGTACTTAAAATAGTCTAATCTCTTATTTTAATTACAAGAGTAGTTTTCAATGGCTATGATTATGACACCCTAAAAGCACTGCAACTCTTCAGGATTCCTGCAAAAAAACTCCTAAAAAATATACTAATAAAAAGAGAGAAAAAAATAGTATAAGAAAATGTCACTCCTGTCCTTAGATCTCACTCACAACCTTTCACCAAAAAGTGCAACACACACTTGCATTTTCTTGATTTTTTTTTTCATTTATTAATCTCATCATTTTAAACATAAACACTCAATTAAGGCCTTGTTTAGTATAATAAGACATTCAATGTTTATCATAATAAATTATAATTGATATATGTTGTGTAATTTAAACTAATATAACGAAGTAGAATGGGTCGACCTTATCAAAAATTCAAACCGACCAAAATGCATCTTATAAGGGCAAAAAAGTAATTTATGTATTATCTCTCTTCTTTAAAAGGAGCCAAAAATCACACGGGAGGCATCGAGCTCCTGCATAAATCACCTTCTTAAATGAGTCGTGAAGGAGCATGCCTCCCTTATGTCACTATTTTATACATTTTACTAAACAATCAAATACAGACGTGTAGTCCTCCGTTTAAGTTTTGCTTATGTAGCGCATCTTTTAAGCAAATATATGTATTTGTCTTCTCTTTTTCAAAGTCATGAGCACAGCACTGTGAGCACCCTCTAAAACCCTTTAATCTTGCATGGTTTGATCATGTGAGCAAAAGCAAATAGCAACAGTGACTTGTTATGGGAATATTTAACTATCTGTCATAAGGAGAGAGCAAGAAAATCTTATGAAAATGGTTGTTAAAACAGTTGGGTTCTTGAAAGAGAGACACTTGTTAGTGGGTTCTTGAACCCATATTATTTTTGCAGGTTTTCAGGAGAGAGATATGGGTGTTGTTACTCTTTGTGAGCTCAAGCCAAGTGTCTCCAGCAAGAGGCCATTTCGTCCCAGCTCAACTATAAGGCATGCCACTGAATGGTAATAAACTATATATACATATATACATACATATATAGCTCTTGCTCTTATATATGTTCTGTTTCAGTACAATGTCACATGAGCTTCTTGAATCTTGATTGTCTAGATTCTCAGAATGGTACTACACTCTCTGTTTCTATTCATTGTCTTGTGCCCACTAGTTTTTTGACAATTTTTTCAACTGGGCACATGTTGATTGTCTAGTGTGAATGGTGACCTGAATTTAATGCCCTCTAAGTGTTTGATGAATTGACTCTGTGAACTGTGTTGATCAGTTTGAAGCTATAGCTTGGGTCATGAGGCTTACAAATTGCAATGATGCACACATTAGTACAAAGATCTTATCTTTTTCTTGTATGCTTGTTAGCTTAGTCACATCAAAAGCAAAAACATGAGGCTTGCATTGTTGCAATCTTGTTCTGGTATGTTTGTTTTCTTTTTTTCCTTCGATTAACGTAGGCTTCGAATATTTGTTAGTCTTAGTCATGAAATGGCAATTCATGATACACCCTTAAAGTCTTGGTCATGAGCTTGAAAGATCACCAACCATAAGACAATCCCCACTGGGCAGGACTGATGAACAATCCTTTTCGTGGACTATCGACAACTTTGTGAACCAATATTAATGTGATTTGAAGAAAAAAATTGTGTTTTTACTACCCATAGGCCCTCTCAGCACATAGTACTAAAGAATTGTACAAAAAAGAAGTTCATTGAGAATGTGACAACCTTCTTGCTGCACAATACATAGAATGGACCAAACAGACAAACCACATATATGAAAAGGGACCCATATTTGGCTCCAATAATCACATCTGTGATGCTCAGTCATTTGGTTAAATTGGTTGCATCTCAAAACCACAGATTTTCTCTGCCAGTAATTCAGATCTTATTGCTCTTGTGGAACCCATTTTTATATTATTGTGCCATCATTTCTTCATCTGGGTCAATAATGTTGAGCCATAAAATCAAGTTTTGTGCTGTCCTTATGTGAACTCACATTTGTTAAAAAAAAAGAAGAAGATAAAATGGGTTCAAGTAAAGCTGTGAAGGTCTATCCAAGAAGCAGCAGCTCCTGCAACATTTCTGGATTGTTCGTACTAAAAAGCATGTATGCTCGCATTTGTTTCTCGTGTCTCGAATTTTCTTGTCTCTGTTTGATACCAGTTCTCTTTCTTGCAGGCCAATATCTGATGTTTCTAGTGACCTTACTATTGAGGTGGGAGCTTCTAGCTTTGCACTTCACAAGGTAAGGCCTATCTGGTTCGACATGGACCATGTTGTTTTTGTTAGTTGTAAATTTGATTAGTTGATCAATCGCACTTATCATTGCACATACTTTACTTCTAGGCATGAAGTTCTTTTTGAGAAATGAATCTTATTCCTTTGCAGTTCCCTTTAGTGTCGCGAAGTGGAAGGATACGTAAACTGTTGTTGGAAGCAAGAGATTCAAAAGTCTCTCGCCTAAGCCTTCTTGGAGTCCCGGGGGGATCAGAGGCATTTGAGCTAGCTGCAAAGTTCTGTTATGGAGTGAATGTTGAGATAACACTAGCAAATGTGGCGAAGCTGCGCTGTGCAGCTCATTTCCTTGAAATGACCGAAGAGTTTGCTGATAAGAACCTTGCAACTCGAGCTGAAACGTATCTGAAGGAAGTGGTTTTCCCAAGCATATCAAGCTCAATATCTGTTCTTCACCATTGTGAATCCCTCTTGCCCGTATCAGAAGACATCAACCTCGTTAACAGGCTTATCAATGCCATTGCAAGTACCGCGTGCAAAGAGCAACTCACCTCTGGATTGCTCAAACTCGACCATAACTTCCCGAGAAAAACTATGCCAAGCATTGAACCCGAAACATCCTCAGATTGGTGGGGGAAATCGCTTGCAGTGCTTAATCTCGATTTCTTCCAACGAGTGCTGTCTGCAGTGAAATCTAAGGGTTTAAAACAAGATATGATCAGCAAGATTCTGGTGAACTATGCACATAACTCACTGCAAGGTCTTGTGGTCAGAGACCCTCAATTGGTAAAAGGATGTCTCTTGGACATGGAATTGCAAAAGAAGCAAAGGGTCATTGTTGAGGCAATAGTTAGTTTATTACCAACTCAATCAAGAAAGAGTCCTGTCCCAATGGCATTTCTTTCAAGTTTGTTGAAAACTGCTATATCAGCATCAGCATCCACTTCTTGCAAATCTGATCTCGAAAGGCGCATTGGTCTGCAACTAGACCAGGCAATTCTTGAAGACATTCTCATCCCTGGAACTTCACACACCAGCCACAACAGCCACAGCACATTGTATGATACAGACTCAATCTTGAGGATCTTCTCCATTTTCCTCAACTTGGACGAGGATGATGATGACGACGAAGATAATCACTTCAGGGACGAAAGTGAGATGATGTATGATTTTGACAGCCCTGGATCTCCCAAACAAAGCTCAATCCTCAAGGTGTCAAAGCTGCTGGACAACTTTCTTGCAGAAGTTGCACTTGACTCAAACTTGATGCCATCAAAGTTCATATCCTTAGCAGAATTACTCCCTGACCACGCGCGTATTGTTAGCGATGGATTGTACAGAGCTGTGGACATCTTCCTCAAAGTGAGTGTCCACGAGACCTCTAAAGAACAAGTGAAATCAACCACTTGCTCTACTGAGTGCTTGTTCATGTCTATCTTCTTTAACTAATGTTACTCACATTGTGTTGTTATAAAATGTGCAGGTTCATCCAAATATTAAGGACTCTGAGAGGTACAGACTCTGCAAGACCATAGACTGCCAAAAACTGTCCCAAGAAGCGTGTAGCCACGCAGCACAAAACGAAAGATTGCCTGTTCAAATGGCGGTGCAAGTACTATACTTCGAGCAAATCAGGCTCCGGAATGCAATGAATGGAGGGCACAATCAGCTCTTCTTTGGCGGCGCAATCAATGGCCAGTACTTCCCTCAGCGCTCAGGCAGTGCAGCAGGAAGTGGAGCCATCTCCCCGAGAGACAACTACGCGTCAGTGCGAAGAGAGAACCGGGAGCTGAAGCTTGAAGTAGCAAGAATGAGAATGAGACTCACAGACTTGGAAAAAGATCATGTGTCAATGAAACAGGAGCTGGTAAGGTCCAATCCAGCCAATAAGCTATTCAAATCACTGACCAAGAAGTTGAGCAAGCTCAATGCTCTTTTCCGGATAAACAGCATTAAGCCCTTGGGATTGGGAGGTAAGGCTGGTTCGGAAACTAGGTTCTTGTTTCCTAGGCGAAGGCGACACTCAGTGTCATAGCTGGTACAAACATCGAGATTCGAACCTGAAATCAACCACTTACCCTACTGAGTGTTTGTCATAGCTGAGAATTATGTGCAAGTGTGAATAAGTAATGGCAGTGTATAGTATGTATATGTAGTGTGATTGTGTGTAATGTGCTATAGGTTTTTGATTTTGAGTGTTGGATTCTATGTTTAGTTGTGTCAATCACTTGACATTTTGAGGGGATTTTTGGAATCAGATTTGTGACTTTTAAGGTATATATGTGTGTGTGGTGTGAGGATTCTTGGAGCACTGATCTTCTGAAAATCAATTTTATAGGACTCAATAGGAATTTCAGATTGACTATTTTGTGTGTGACAGTTAATGATAATTTTTCTAGTAGAAGACCTTTTACTTCTGAACATCTATTTATGCCAATTTTTTGTGTGTTTATAACTAACTCATGTAATTGATATTATTGATGTTCATAAGTAATTGTTAAAAAAGATGACAAATGATACTATTCGAAAAATTATAAGTTGAGGCAACAAATGATACGACGACACGTGACGTTTGAACTCCATGTCGGCACCCAACATCGAAAGTTCGAGCAATCCGCTAGGTTGGAATCTTTTCTGAAGAATTTGAAGACGGGTTGGAGAAACTCATTCGTGCCCGAGCAAGCTTCCCTGCCCTGTGTGGGTGCGCAAGAAACCAAACTCTTTAGGAATGACCAACGTATTCCCTCAACATGCACCCCCACGAATTACCATTTTTGCCCAAGTAAAGCCCAACAAAATTTATGATCAACCTCCCATGCCGCGGCCTTAAAGGCCATGCCACAGGATGCCTCCGAAAACTTACCAACCTTGCCCGAGAACAACACAACAAAATCTATACTTAACCTCCCATGACGTAACATGCCTCCCAAAAAATGGTCAACCTATCCGCCTCATCGGGCAACCTCTAAGATTTCCGTCTTGTTCAGTCACCTTCAAAATTTCACATCTTGCCCAAAAACGGTAGGCACTACTTGAGGCTTCACTGCACTGCGCTAAGCTTAAAAGACACGCGTGACCGCTATATCTTACATAACACTCGTGGAGGGCGTGTCCGTTAAACTAGAACTTAATCACTTAAGTGGGTCTCGAACCAAACTCTCTTATGTTACTTTAAAAGTATATATATAAAAAGAATATCACGAATCTCAACTAGACAAATAAAATGAATCTGGACGGACACAAATTTATTGAAACGGATACGACTGTTAATTGTTGATGTGACATCAGGTGAGAGTTTTTTTCTCGTATAAAAAAGAGTCAACACAACTCCGAGTGAAAAAAGAAAAAGAAAAAATTAGAGAAATTTTCACATTCTTGGGCGTCTTCGTGCTTCAAGTTCAACAATGCAAAATCGTCCTTTCCAGAATCTTCAGGTAATTATAATCATATGCTCTGTTTCTATGCTATGAAGTGTATGAATAAGGAAAGAAAAATTACTTGAATCGATCAATGATGGATTTTTCAATTTTTGGAACCCTAGTGTAAACAATCATCTCTTCTTCGAATGTGCCGGGATCTTTTTCTGATTTTGCACCTTCAATCTTTGGTCATTTGCATAATTTAATTCGGTAATGCTCATTGCTCCAGAGAGAAACATGGATTTGCGTTCATAGTTGATTCATTGGCTGATTTGTGATTAGTGGCATTCTGGTTATTATAGAACCAAGTTGATCAAGAATTATCTATATCTCAGTCACTTATTTAATTAGGTCTAAAATTTTAGAGAAAAAATTATCTTAGCCAAACCAATGAGGAGCTCACAAATTATCACTCTGTACTTGTACCAATGAATTTGTGGGCGCGGAGCACCCGCCCGGATACATTTCATTTGTGTCTGGCTGAGTCTCAGCATACTGCTCTCAAATTTTCATGGCATATCTTTGGTAGTGCATGAAAGATGAGAACACCATTTGTTTGTGGATAAATTTGACCTAAATCAGTTCATAGCTAAACGGGTGACGTTCAAATTACTTCTAAAGTTGTTGACCATAAGTATTTAGTAAGGACTAGAGTTTCTTTTGCTTATTATTGGCACTTATTGTGGGGAAAAACCTTATATTGATTATTGAAACTCCATATCCGCTACATAGTTTCCTTGATGAGATATAGTTTGGTTAGATCTTGGCTATTTAACTGTTTTGAGTGGGTTTTTGCGGTAGATACTGAGTCTCTAGTACTAGTCTACATCATGGTCTTCTGATTATACAATTAACATCGGAAATGTCAATATGTGGTCTTTATTAAATTTCTGTAAAATTTTTGCAATGTTCATAAACCTTTTTATTCATATTTTTTCTTTGTAGGCAGGTGGAGCAAGAGACGGAAACTGTGGTTGAAGTCCTGCCGCTTGGACCTATCGGGATAATATAACACGAGTTCAGTGCTGAGGAGATACATGAGGCAACCGTTACAGTGGACAGAGCTGTAGAGGATTGGGAAATGAATGTGGACCTTGAGAACGAGAAGAGAAACCAAGTCTTGAAAGGTTTTATCAAATGGAGGAATATGGTTTCACAATGATTGGATAATTGCATTTTTGTGATATATGTAAGTAAATTCATCGTGTTGCCTTCTTGGACCTCATACTTATATGCTTTTCATGTATGCATTTTGAGTGTGTGCGTGTGCACACACACACACTTTCCTTCTTCAGAGTGATAGTTTTCTGTTTCAACAATCTCCTGTTTTTTTTATAGAGTAGAAATCACCGAGTGTTCTGTACATAGTTTTTTGTTTTTCTTTTCAAAATTCCGCTTAGGTAAATGAGCAGTTGATGTTTGTAAGGAATGGATGAAAAAACCCGAGGGCATGGGCACCTGCTAGATAACAGAGGTAATGGGCTGGCTTTTAGCCATATAGTAACTATCAGTCTCACCCTCACTGATATTTGGGGCATCTATAGCAACCAATCCTCTGGTTTAGTCACAGCCAAAAGTAGCGAAGGTGCTCTATGAGTTTCTGGTGGTGTTGTTGCCTGCTGTTTAGATGCATCAGATGAGCCTTGCAATCAATCCACAATGCAACTTGATGGATCATAGTTGACATTGTGCATTTTGAATCCTTTAAGTTGCAAAATCATTTATCGCTTTGCTTACTTTTGTCCAACAGGTTAGCTGGAATATATGTTATCTTTAACTTGCATGCTGGATATCTTAGAATATTTCAACTTTGTCTACAAACTGATTGTTAAGCTGCACTTCATAATGATAAGGATATTTAAGTTCATTTGATATGAAAAACATATCTTCTCCGCTTATATTCATAGAACATGCAGAGGAATTGTGTATGACTATCTCCTTGTGCTGCACTCTGCAAATTTCGGTTCTGCATATTATATTTCATTCCAGGATGGAAGTTAGCAAGCAGAGGAATAATATTGAGCAACAGTAAGATGCATTGTACATGTAATTACTGCTTATACCATCAAATTCATAGCATAATAACATACAGTTTATGTAGTCGTTACAAGTTACTGTACTATAAAGTGTGTTATCTTGCCTCGTCTGGAAAAAAAGGAGGGACAAGAAACACATACAACAAAATTGAAAGTAAAAGGCCTAAACAACTGCACTCAGTTTCTCATCTTTCGCTTCTACCAGTAGTGTTGTATACTAATGTTTTATTTTCTCTACTTGGGCAGAATATAGTTGAGTACCGAGCGAAGAGGTTGCTTGTTTGTTCTAAAGCCATATGGCTCCAGCCCTCATGAGCAATTGAGGAAGCTCATTCCTGACTTGGAGACTCATCACCTCCTTGGCACCACCTATGAACTGCTGCCCTATGAACACAGCAGGTACGCTCGGCCGACACCCTAGCTGCAGTAATGCCTTCTCTATTTTCTGCCCATTTGGGATTGCATCGAGCTCGTAAACAATCGGGTTTGCCCCAAAGCTCCTAATCAGAGTCTGAATGGAGTGGCTCATGCAGCAGGTGCTCTTGGTGAAGATCACCACTGACTTGTCAGCAACCATTCTTGTCAAGGTGTCCATGAAAGAAGATGTAATTAGCTTCTTGTGTTTGGTGTGAAGAGTTGTGAATTGGTAGTTTGCTGTGAGGAAGTTGAGGTACCATGGAGCTGTATTTATAGTTGAGTCTAGTGAGTGTAGTTGCAGTATGGGTTCATTGGTTTGTGCATGAGGAATAAGATCTTGTAGCCTGAAAACCAATAGTACTGTTTTTGGATTCCCAAATTAGTGACACTTGTGTCTCTCTCCTATGCACACATAAGAAAGTGGTACATTTTTGGGATGCCCAGCCCATTGTAACTACAAGTTGGCATATTAAGATGCTACTCTGAGTGTGCATATAGCCAAGAGCTGGGGACAGTACGGAATACCAAAATGCACACAATCTCTGTCACTGACATATCTAAATTCAAATGGCTTTTCTATTCTCTAGGGGTTGTCCTTACTTTCTTCCGTATTGGTTGAGAACTGTCACCAGAAATCTCGCTAATCTGACAGTGATCTCCGTTTTAGAACGAATGTTTCAGAATGTTGAATGCTAATAATCCAGAATAGCTCAATTTTAGTTCTATTCATAATCTAACATTTATTTTCCAACAAAATCACCTCCTCGAGCTATAGTCAGTGTTTTTAAAATTGATCTCAACCAACTAATTATATTTCGAAAAAGTCACCCAAACGTTTTAAACTTCAAAATCCTAACATTCTACGCTTTCTTCTTTATTCAATGGTTGAGAACTTGAGATGCACTTGACGAAAATTTAGACCCGAACCTGCGTACACTCGAAGTTTATCATAGTTATATTGTAAATAGAATCATGTGCTGACAAGACAAGATGAAGCAAGTTGAGTATATAAATGGGCATAGAAAACACATGATAGTAAATGTAGAGCTACAGAGGTTTTGGTGATAAATTATACCCCCTACGCCTGTTAATGTTGCCTGATTCTTTGTTCTCTAAATATCTGATTTTGTGCTTAAAATGGAGGTGATTGGATTAAAAGTCCTTAGTGTATATATATTGTTATATTCCAAATTTTGCATCCAATTGTTTGTATATAGAAATGAGTACTTTTACCACAAAATTATTATATAAAGAAAAAAAAAATACTAGAAAGACATGTATGACTGTATGAGACTTTTTTTTTAATATACATATAGGAGACTATTACTATACTAGTATTGTATTATTAACATGAATTATAAGGAAGCTATAGAAAAAGTAATAATTGAAAATGAAAATGGAAACAGAGATTTATGCTAATAGAATCATTCAATATTTAATTAAGCATTGCATGCATATGTATATGCCACTAACTTATAAGTGGCTACCATAATATTATAACCCAATACTTTCGGCATTTTAATCCGAAAAAAACACTTTTCTGTAATTTTATATCATTTCTGAAATAATAAAATACAATATACTTTAAGTTTTCAACCCCATAAAATTAAGAGGAACCTTTTAAAATAAAAATAAATTTAGGAGGTAACAGACAAGAATATACTTTTCCTTAAATAGTTGGTTTAAATAACAGCTAAAAAAATAATATAAACGTGATTTGCTAGTCAATTACTCGATCAAGCCTGCTCCTTTAGTATTTTGGTCAAGCAAAACTCATAATTTTGTTTATTCGAACTCAATTGACAAATTCATTTTCTATCATGAAAGTTTTTGTTTTGAGGGTCGTTCCTTTAATTTTTATTACGGAGCTAAAAGTGGATCAATAAATCTATCCCCTAGAAATATCCACTAGCTTATATAATTGATAAAAACAACTTCCTACAAAACAAAACTTCCAGCCTACATAACATAACAACTAAAATAAAATTTAAAACACACAATAACATGATTTTATTGCTTCTTGATCTGTTTTCTGCAGAAATGTTACTAATACATAACATTGGAATGGGATAGAAGAAAAATTAAACAAGCAGATTAGCTAGGAAAGTATGCAGGTTTATAATAGTTGAGCAACATTAAGATAGATACATTATACATATAAGTATAACCACTCCTTTATATCATTACCTGAATATATAGTGTAACAGAGATAGATACATATATGGAAGTTACAAGTTTTACTGCAAAATGTGATCCTGCTGCATCTAAAAGGAAGCAACAAAGAGTGTAGCACAACAAAATTATAGGTAAATGGCCTAATTAAGTTGCACTATATGGTTTCTCATCTTGTACACTACTACGTACTAATGCTTTATTGTTCTATTTCAGCAACTGAAAGTCTGAAATAGATAGTTACTATCAGAACACACAAGTAGCTGGGTGTGGACTATCAGTTGTTGTTGTAGCTAATTAAAGCCATATGGCTCCAGCCCTCATGAGCAATTGGGGAAGCTGGTTCCTGACTTGGAGGCTCATCACCTCTTTGGCACCTCCTATGAACTGCTTCCCTATGAACACAGCGGGTACGCTGGGCCGACATCCTAGCTGCACCAATGCTGCTTCTATTTGCTTCCCATTTGGCATTTCGTCAAGCTCGTAAACCGTAGGGTTCGCTCCAAAGCTGGTAATGAGTGTCTTGATGGAGTGGCTCATGCAGCAGGTGCTCTTGCTGAATATCACCACTGATTTGTCACCAACCATTCTTGTCACACTCTCCATGATCTCTAAAGAAAGATTGATTAAGTTGCAGATGTGAGGTGAGCTCAAGAGTTTTGTGGAAGTGTAATGTAAGAGAAGGCTTGGCTGGTTTTGCTGTGAGGAATGTTAAACTCCCATGGAGTCTATTTATAGTGGTGAAAAGTAGAATAATAACATCCAATCCATGGAGATATTGTGTACTGTGTACCTTACAGATTTGCTATTGATTTCCCATATTACCCTTTGTTTTGTCTTTGAATAGCCACTAGTCTCTCTTATCTCTCAAGACACAAGTTGCATATTGTGAAGGCTAATATTGTAAACAAGTTGTGTCCATATACTAAGATGCCAAATATAAGGACGGTACGGAGTTTCATATCTTTCATTTCATTGGCTTTTCTAAGTGTTAGGGGGTGCTTTATGTAAATTTGTTCCATGAATTTGCTTTCACTTGATTTCTTCATTCATGCTCAAATACTTAATCAACTAAGCTCATTTTTAAATAAACAAAAGTAGATCATAAGAATTTTTCTTTACGAGTTTCTGTGGTTATCCATAAACAGTCTTTGTTTTCCCCACATTTTGTGTATGAATATACCAGTAAAATGTGTATTAGTGAACTGAGATAAATTGATTAGTAATATTAATAATATTTACATGATTAGCATATAAGCAAGGGTATTTCAGTAATTCGCTCACTTATTTAATTTTTTTTTTTTTGTTCATGGTTTCTATCATTTTCCAGAAGAAGAAAAGGATCTAACAATCGGACTTGTGATGTGCAGTGTAGCATCTGCTGA
This sequence comes from Pelargonium nanum, assembly GCA_036897485.1. NCBI lineage: Eukaryota > Viridiplantae > Streptophyta > Magnoliopsida > Geraniales > Geraniaceae > Pelargonium > Pelargonium nanum. The sequence goes on along the minus strand of JAYMTF010001238.1, from coordinate 3,800 downwards.
GTTGGAGAATGACGAATAAAGGAGTTAGGGTTTATCCAATTGAGGGCATTTTTCATACAAAATGCAATACAAAAAGGAAGGTTTCTTTTTCTTGCAAAAGAAGATTCCAACTTTCTCATCAAATTCAAGCAAAACCGAAAGGCCACCGAATTAAACACCAGAAACAGTTCTAAATTCTGAAAAAAGAAAAAGAAATTTGAATGAGAAGTTGCTTATTATAATTAATGATGAATATGTATTGCGTACGTGGTTGCATGGTGAGATCATAAAATGCATGTAATGACCGTACAGAAAGAAGAGATCATTAATCTGAGAACACACTCCATTAGTCCATTATCTACAAAGATTATAGTTTTTTTCTATGAATATTGTTTGATTCTTCGTGTCGAAGCAATCAATTTGTATTCGAATTAAATAAACGTTCCTTTTCATGGTACACTAATTGAAGTTGAAGATCTTATTTCAATTCTATGTTCTATGAAGCTGCTTGATTCAAAAGCATTCTAGAATGGTTTACATTCGTATATTATTTCAAGATTTCGGAACTAATAATTAATTGTTCTTAACTTCTTATACTATTTATTCCAAAAGAAGATGGTTTAATTATTATATAATTAGTAGTTTAAGAGCTTCATGAATTATAATAATGGTGATGCGAATTCTTTACCTCTTTATGATAATGGCGTGGCCTGTTTTTGTATTTGTGTAGTGTAAACAAATTAAAAGCTAGCAAAAAAAAAATATAATAATTGATGACAATTTGAAGAAGAAAGTGATCTTAATTAAGAATTGAATGTATGTCATCACTTTCGGCTGGTTTTATATTACCATTTGTGGAAAATAATATATAAGGTTTGACTTGTGTCTCATGTCCAATTTACAAATAATATATTAGTCATAATTTGTTTTGTCCCTCCCTCTTGGCTCTTGGCTCTTGCTATATATAGATATGAGAATAATTCATATTATCCCAGAAAATCTAATTTTATTTATTAAATAATTAATGGAAAAGTTACAAGATGAGCTAGAATTATTTTACACAATCTCAGAAGATTTTGCAGCAAATGGGAAAATCATGATCTTATCTTACAAAAGCTGCAAATTTGTAAACTGTTGTAATAGTTCTTTTTTAATAAATAAAACAAAAAACAAAAATAATGTTTATTCTTGAAAAGTAATGTAGAGAGCATATCTGAAATCTCAATCAGTATACAGTGGTACTAAGGAAATCAGTTGTCAAATAATGTTGCTGAGGTGATGAACTTTTGGTCACCCAAGTCTTGGCCTTGTCATGGATACGATACCATCTCCTTTGTTTTTCTCTTTTCTGTCAGCTTATAACATAAATAAATATGATATGTGAAATTTATACTTCTATGTATATATATGTGCTAGTTTTTATTTTTATGAGTGAATGAGATATAGCCACGAGAACAAACTTTTGGGTATGTATATATAGTTTTTATTCTATAAAAAGAGAAAAAGGGAATTTTGGGGGATCAATTTGCAATGGATAAGTGGCTCCAGGTAAAGCCAAGGGCCACTCAATAGCCTCACCTCATTTTTACTAATTCTGCTTGGCTCATCTCCAAATACACTAATTCGGTGATACTTTTGACTTAATTTCACCATTTACGTGAGGTTCACATTTATCTATTTTATTAAATCGGCACGTGAGGAGAAGTGTTGAGAAATCTCATGCTGAAAAAATAGTTAGTTGCTACTTGAAATACTAGTTGAGTTCTCTACTTATGATGTTAAACTTTTGGATTTGAGTTAAGTTGAACATGATATCAGAGTTGGTACGATTCTGTTTGGACCTAGTGGCCAGTCAATCTTGCCTTCCGACATAGTTAATCTGTACACATATGGTCCATTTATTCGGTCTGCATGTGATAGGTAGTGTTAAGTGACACTCAGAACTGAAGTCTGTAGAGAGTTCAAGAATCTCAGGTGAAATAGATCGGTGACAGACAATTTGTATTCCTACGAAAGAGTTAGTTTATACATTTAGGAAGAACCATCTAATCATAGTATTTCCTTTCTTTTCTTTATATGCCCGGCTCACTCTAAAGAGCTACGTAGAAGTTGCCTCCAAACAAGAACACACGTACTCTATGATTGGTGATGCATGCAATGAAATTGAGTGGGTGTGAGTGATTATAAATGGAACACATGAAGAACAATTTAGGGTTTGGATGTAGTTGCATATTCACATGTGAAAACAATCATCCACTCAAGTAAGATTACAATAACTAGAATCAGAATCAAAGAAAGGAAAAAGAAAAGAAAATGCCAAGAATTAAGAAAGACGTGTTGCACATATGAGCAAAGGTAGCACTAGAAGTCACATAATAATTAGGTGCAGTAGTTTTCGTGGTTTCAGTTTGATGCTTCTACAACTATACTACAATTACATGCACATTTCATCGCGTACAGAGACAGAGACAGAGACAGGAACAATAGGAACAAGAAATAAAAGAAAAAAAAGGAATAGGAAGCCACGTGCATGCATGTCTATGACAAAAGAAAAGAGAACAAACACAAAACAGCTCATGTCATGCTCATATATATGCTCATGCAAATGCTCATGCATGTTACTTATAAGATCAAGATGCTTCTTTGTCTCAGCCTGCAAGATCCTCCACCTCATCGATCCTGTGATTGGATTGATCATCATCTTTAAATTAATATCTTGTTGTATATATCGATCCCAGATTGTGAGAATCTGTGATTTGCATGGCCATTTCTTGATTTTTTATGATAAGAATCTATAATTAATTAGTTAAATGGAGAATCTTTGGAAAAGCATGCAATTGAATGTCAACTATTCATATAGTCTAGTATAATCTAGATTTGGAATATCAACCACCAACCATCTTTATAGTGCATGCAAGGTCGGTTCTTGGCATCCCATACACTACGCACACTACTTGCCTATGCACCTTTTGTCGATTCTCATTTCAAATATGTGTGTTAACTTAATTGTATATTTGTATATACATATATACAGCTAAAATTATTGATGATATGGATAAGGTGGAGAAGAGAGTTTCTATGGAGACTTGGCTTGTAATCAAAACAATCTTAGTTTAATTTACAAGAAATTAGACACTAATATTTGATTAAGCTCCTGTTGCTCCTTCTTTTTATACATTTCTTCTGTGTAAAGAGCATTTTCTATAGAAGCAACAAAGTTCTTGATGCTTCCACATGAGTTTTTGTTTCGGTTGCGTAATTACTTGTAAATGCCTCTATTGTTGTATATAATTATGAAAACAAGCTCAATCCAAATCAGCATCTTCAATATCCAACTAATTATCAGTATATATTGTTGATCTAGATTAGATAGATGTTGATCTCAGGTTTCAGTATACTTATTTTTACTTTATAAGGTTGGTTGCTCTAGTTGATTAGATCGATCTATCGTTGGTCGACTCTTTAGATGCATCAGATGGGCCTTGCAATCAATCCACACAGATGTGAAGTGCTATATTTAGCTGAAATGATTTTGCAATGCAGCTTGATGTATCATATTTCGGTTCTGCATATCATATTTCATTACAGGATGGAATTGACTCAAGAAAGCAGAGGAATAATATTTGAGCAACAGTAAGATACATAGTACATGTATTTAGTACATATATTATCAAATTCATAGCATAATAACATACAGTATATGTAGATGTTACAAGTTACTGTACTATAATTAAAGTGTGTTATCTTGCCTCATCTAGAAAAAAGGAGGGACAAGAAACACATACAACAAAATTGAAAGTAAAAGGCCTAAACAACTGCAG
>JAYMTF010001237.1:0-25133 GCA_036897485.1 Pelargonium nanum | reverse complement strand
GAATAATGAGGACTGAGACGGACACCACCCAGACCCAGTTGGGAGCAGCTGAACCCATAAGTGACAACACCAACAATCTCCTCCGTCGACCCGCCGTAAAAAGCGTGCTGTAAATTGGGGCCGCCGCCGCATTTCTTGGCCATCTCCTCCGAGAAGATCTTGAACGAATAGTAGCGAGCGCGACCCCGAAAATCAGAATTCGTAAGCTTGTGTACGGCCACAACACTCGCCTCCATCCCGGAATAGCACATATTCAGAACAAACGATTCCTTGACCGAGTTATGCTCTCGGCCCCCTTCTTCCAGCCTCACCACCACTCCGTCGTCGATCAGAAACCTGAAATGCCGAGACCCATAATGGTCACTCCATAGCTCCTCTTCGGAGTCGGAGTCGGAGGCAAAGCGGACACTCAATAGTTCCTCGCCGGAGTCGGAGCCATTACGGACACTCAAAACCTCCTGGTCGACGGAGTCGGAGCCATAATGGACACTCAATGCCTCCTCGTCGGAGTCGGGGTCGTTTGACCATATATCCTCGAAATCAGTCATGACGGTGTCTTCTTGGCCATGAGGAACACTAGCTACTTCCTCTTCGGAGCCGATCGATATTTCATCGCTATCAGCCATGAATGTGTCTTCTTGGCTATGAGGAACACGTTGATCGTCACTGCTCGCCATATCCGATTGAAGTTCTTGCAGGATTTTCTTGGAGAGTAGCTGTTCAAGAAAATGAGAGTGGTTCTGTGTGTGCCCCTATATGTATGATTTCTTGCTATAGTTTTTGGCTGTTTGAAACAGTTAGAGAGGCGGTGCCAGATGGCAATGGCACATTTTGATTTCTTGGATAGTTGAAATTACACTATTGTCCCCTCTGGTTTCGATGAGTTGAAAGAAAAGGGAGGATGATGAGGGGTAATATGGGAATAATGAAAATACATCATAAATTGGTGATTTTTGGACATTCACTCTAAGCAATGAGTATAAGTTCGAGCAAAAACTAATTTGTGTCCACTAATATTTAAAAACATGTGAGTGAATATGTAGTTTTATAAATTAATAGCAAGAAAATTGCATAAATTAAACACAAATAGCCCAAGATTGCATTACCTATATGAAAAATATGATAACTCCATCTATAAAACACAACTAACATGAACAGACACAAAACTACTTGATTGGCTATTAAGTAATAGCAATTCTCATCTTTTACAGATAATTGTTCAAACAAATTTTGACATATATAATAGCTGTTGAAGCATGAAAAGTACAAGTATGGAGGTGGTCAGTCTTCAGTTGAGCAATACTTATCAAAACATTTTTGAAGCTTTTTGTCTTCTAAACACTGTCTGCTCTGTTCTCTCTGTTAGCTCCATCAGGGACTCTCTCAATTTCTTTGCCTGAATCTCCTTCTTTGCCTTTAAGAACAATTGAATAGAATGTAAGTAAAAAGACTAGCTATTGTAGAGAAAAAGAAACAAGATGTTCAATGAAAACAATTTGATTAGTCAACATTCTTACCTCAACCCTCAGAATGTTGAGGACCATTCCATCAAATGTTGTTACATTGGCATCAACTACTTGAAGCCCTAATGAATTCATGGCCTCCATCAGCCTTGTAAACCCACCTTGCTTATGCTCACACAAGGACTTGATCAAAAAGTCTCTCTTGCCAATCTGATTCACTTCCACTTGCTCCTAAGTTAACAGAAGAAATGTTTAGTAAAATATGTAGCATCACTAATTCATTCTGCAATTGAATGATCATGAACAACTAAATAAGCTTGAGGTTCTGTTATGTCATTTTTTTTTTACCTCCATCAGTTTTCTCTCAGAAGTGGTGTTGGAACTCTGGTTTTGAGATGTAGCAAAATAATGTCCAAATTCTCCATGTACAGCATCTAACTTTGGCATCCTTTTCGAGTCATTTTCTTCCATTTCTTTGAGCTCATCCTCCAATTTCTTCACCTCATTCTGCAGCTCCCCTATATAGTCAACTGCATCTCCAAGAGTTGCAGCTTTATCCATCTGAAAGAAATTATTACATACATTAGAGTAAAGATTTATAGAGAGCATAAACAAATTTTCAGGTTCAGCAATTGACAGTTATATATAGAGCTCTAGTACCTTGGTTATCTTGGGTACTAATGCGCGCAAAGCATAGAGCCCGTCTCTAATCCGATTCCTCCTGTTTCTCTCAGTGAAGAGATTCTTGGACTGAAAACTTTCTCTATCCGGCCTTTGGATAAGCCTGGCCTTGTCTTTCTTAGTTCTGCTGGCATTACCTGAAAGCAAGCCTGGTTCTTGCTTTAGCAGGGTTTCACTGTTGGGGGACCTCTTAGAACCAAAAGATTCTCCCATTGGCTGCTTGAAAGACCCATCTTGAGATATGCAACCAGAATTTGAATCAAGTGATGGGTGTTCATGTGAAGAACCTTCAAAGCTGGGATAGGTACTGGATTGGGTAACAGGAGGAAGAAACTGTGCCCCAGGAAGCAAACTCAAAAACTGGAAAGCTGGCTGCCAGCTTTCCAGGTATTCTGTGTGTGATGAATCAAGATGGTGCTCATTGGTAAAGCTTTGCATGGTCAAGTCTAAAGAGACATTGTAGTGAGCCATAACTAGCCCTATAATCTTTTGATCATGTGGTATCTGCACATAAAATGAGTAACAAATTTGTAAAATTAAGATGAATGTTTAAATTGAACACTGAAAATGTGTAAAAGGTCTGAAGAAATCTTACATTCTTTGCAGTAAAGATCTCAATGAGACCACCAAAAACTGGGATCAAAACTTGAGTGCCATTTAAATGCTGTCAAATAACCAGTTTACAAGTTAAACAATGAGCAATAAACTTCACATGAATTGAAATTATGTGCCATCAATCCCCATCCTTGCAGATGATGAACTGTGATGCCTATATGAAATGGGTCATCTGTTTATAGAATTGGTTAAATGTTTCATCAAAATACCCTTTTTAAGATGAGGAACTAATTAACTGGATTGATTGGTTATTTTCTTCTACTATCCAGGAAGATGACAAGCAACACATTCATTTGGTCTGACTAATCAATTGATAGAGGACCATTCCAAAGTTCAACACTCAGAAGAAAATCTGTTTGAATCCCAATTAGACAGTAACAGTTTCATATATACTATAATAGAGTATTGATCCTTCAAATATGCCATGCTATTTCTAGTGTTAACTAAAGACTTTTGGCTACACAGAAAATGCTAGAAAAGGAAAGAAAATCAAATAAACATGTTTGCTTGAGGAAAAACAAACAAACAGTGACAGTCACATTCTTCAGAAAGCATAATCACAAAATAAACTTAACAAATCAAGCAAATATTCCATGTTCATTTATGGTTTCATTTCATCAGTTTTGTCATCAAACAAAAATAAAACAAGTGAAGTTTTGCAATACCCACATGATGAGAAGGATCTGAATCAGAGTTGTCATGGGTAATCCACCTGGGTGTGTTTGATATCACCACCTCTCCATGGACCCTGCAAATCAAAATCAAAATCCCCACATCTCTCTATCAGTACTGTTTCTGGGTCTAGTAAATTGCAACACAAGAACATAGAGAAGAAAGAGAGAGAGCAGTGAAAAATATTGTACCCAGAATAGAGAGCCATGGAAGATGGAAAATGAGCAAGAGCCTCACAAGCTTTAGTCCTAATGGGATGCTGAGAATAGATGTCTCTGCAAATGGTGGCCAATGGCTGCTCTCCTCTCTCCTCTTTGACACAGACATGGGTCTTGCTATCAACACCATCCCCACCACTGCAACAGCAACCCAACCACTCAATGAACCTATCAAAAAACAGAGCTCAAAGAGATGAGATCAGTACACTGGATCATCGAAAAATGAAGAAAATGCAGGTGGGTCTGGTTCGGTACCTTGAAGGTTCATCGCCAAGCTTCCAAACAACACAATAGTCCCAAGATTTGGAGTCAACAAGAGGTCTCAGCCACTCCACAGCTCTCTCCAGAGCTCTCATTGCTCTTCTTTTTTCTTCTTCTCTGTACCTCTCTATAGAGTCTGTGTCTGTGTCTGTTTCTGTTCCCTTTATAACAACCCACAAGGCACATGGTCCACGAAACCCCCAACAAATCTGTTTTATCAATTCCCTTTTTGTTTGGATTGGAGATGAAGTAAAAGAAAATTGAAAAAGGTTCCATCTTTTTTATTTTTCATTTTCATTTTTGTTCAGAACAGAGAATCAGTGACAAATCTGTGGCAGAGCAATCTGCAATAGCAATATGGTACAGCTGCAGCTGTTTTTTCTTTTTTTTGACTGACGATCCTAAGCACACAAAAAGAAACGACCATGCATCCAACGGTTCAAAACCAGAACTGGTAATCAAGTACCCACAATCATCAAAGATACTTTTTTTCCATTTTCTTGCAAAATTTTACATTTTCTTGCATTTTGGCGCGTGGGAGAAGGGTCGCACCGTAGGAAACAGAATATATTGGGTACGGTTATGGCATAACCGAAGGGTCACCGGACTGAATGCTGTTGAAAAATTAAGCAAAAACAAAACCAGAGACTGTACTGTGTACAAAACAAAAGGACTATGTTCAAGAATAGAGAAGAAAATTGGCTATGTCTGTTTTTTTTTGTCCATTTACTTGTTATGGATAAAATTGAGAGGCCTGCAAAAAGTTTGGACCCTTTTGCCCAAATCATTAACACAGATCTCAACCATGATTCTTGTTTTCTGCTCATTTTGGTCCTCTCTGCTTTTGTTTGGTTTGAAACTTGAGGACTAGTACTAAATACACTGTTTTTGTTTTCATGAATAAGAAATTACCATATGCTAAGTATATATTAATGTTGCAACATATATATTACATATTTGAATTGTCAAGTGGAAAAAGAAAGAAACTAATATTAATGGACAAAAGAAAAATGAAAACAAATGATATATGATATCTATGAACCCATGAATCCTTGCCTGCAACTCTGAAATATATGACACATAATGTGAAGAAGCTCTTCACTCTGCATCATATGCTCTGAATTTGGGCTCTTCTCCTCCACCAAATTTGTTGACAACCCCATTTTCATATGGCATGAATCCTCTGCTTCCTCCATTGCCTCCTTGTGATCTTCCACTTGGAAATCTCTTATCAAACCCAAACTCACCACCACCACCACCACCACCACCTTCTTTGGGATTTCTCATCTTGTTCTCAAACCCATACTCACCACCACCAACTTCTTTGGGATTTCTCATCTTGTTCTCAAACCCATACTCAACACCTCCACCACCACCTTCTTTGGGATTCCTTAGCTTATTATCAAACCCATACTCAACATCTTCTTCTCTGGGTCGAATACGAAAGTTCTGGCTTTCGGGTTGAATTCGATTCTGGTTCGGGATCGGGTTCTGGTTCTCAATGTCTCCTTCCTTGGGATGGTCATGAAAGTTAAGGTTTTTGGGTTGTGCTTGTTTGTGGCTCATCTTTGGTCTCTGGTTGTGGAATTTCCTGTTACAGAAGCGTCCGAGGAAGCAAGCTATAGCTGAAATGGCAACAATTACACCCAAGACAATGAAAACTGTCCCAAAAGACCCATTTGAATGGGAGTGATTGGGCTGTTGCCTAGGTACAGTTTGTGGATAGACCACCACAGGCTGTGGCTGTGACTGTGACTGTGGCTGTGACATGGAAGATGACATGTTGTGGGCTTGGTTGTTTTTGAGCTTAGCAAGGAGAGATGAGAGAGAGGAGGGTGTGGGATTTGGGTTGGTGGGTGGTTTAGTAGTGAAAATTTGGAGATGGTGTTGTTCTTTGAGTGCAGAGCAATGCAAGTAACAAATATTTTCATGTGAAATGGGGTTTATATGTAAATTGTGAGTTAAGCTGAGAGCACTGTGTTGTTTTTAGAATTGAATACAGAAAAGAAGAAACTTTCTTTAATAAAGGTATTCTCTTGTGAAGAAGGAGCTGTATCCAGGTTGCTTTGTAAGGAGAGAAAGTAAGATTTTAGCTTCTTTATATCTCAGGACCCCATGGAAGTGTGGCCTCTGTTCATTAAGTAATTATTTTTGTAGGAGGTTGTCTCTTTGTGCAAGTAATAATGTTCCATCCAACTATCATAACTATATATTATCTCGTGCGGCGCTCCAAACTCTTGTGTAGGGAGAGGTGTCATCCTTATTCCTGGACGTCAAACACAATAGATATATATATTTGGGCGACTAGATTATATATAGAGTAGCAGTAATCAACATCTGGACAACAAGTATATAAGTATATCATGTGTTCAAAACCACCCACAACTCCCACAAGACCACCCATAAGACTTGCACTGAAAACCAGTTTTGTTAATTTTCTTGATCCAAGATTTGTGTAAGCAAATTGGGGACAAAAATTGGGTTCAACATAGGATTTGGTGTAAAGCATATACTCCATAATGCACCATTTTCGAAAGCAAAAGCTTATTTTTATGTGAAGAAGAGAAGGGGGTGTTATGTTTGTTGCTTGATTCATCATTGATTGTCATCTTTATTCTCTCTTTTTCAACAAGGAATCGATTCTGCTAGAGTGAGTGGGTTGGGCTGAGCTAGCTAATTCTCCATGTCTTTTGAATTTTGATGATTGATCCATTATACTAGCTATTAGTATTTTTATTTTATTTTAGCTACAAAAATTTAAGCGTGGATAATAACTTTATTTAAGTCAAGATATGTCTCTTATATTAATAGAAAAAATAATAAAATAGATTGATTCATATACTCTTGCGCTTCTGTTTTTTCATGTAAGTTGATGTAATAATTATATTATTATTGTAATATACTCTTAAATCGATAAGAACTTTTGCATACATGCTACAAACTTTTAACTCACATGAAAATGTCATTTCCAAAAAAAAATAATACCCCACCCGCCTCAAACCTTGTACTCCTATGTGTTCATATGAAATTTTTTGAGTGCGAGATCGGCTCGGAAAAAGTTTCACGGCCCTAATGTTTTATATCCAAAAGTCGAAGTGACCCGTGTGCAACCTATACTCATTTTGGGCCGGGTTTGGTTTGATTTAAATATTGGTGTCACATTTATGTTAGGATGTACTAAGTTTTACACATGTATATGTACTAAGAGATGCTTCTATAATTGCTCCACTTTACTAGTACAAGTTCACACGGATTGGTCATTTTGCGGATGAACATGAAAACCAACTAACCAAGAGAAAGTGTACTTTGCTACCTTTTGTCACTTCCCTGTGAAACAACAAAAGCAACCTTTATTATTTTCATTCATTTTTTTTTCTGTCACAATATTATTCGTACTAATCGTCTGAGAATATTTCCATGCAATGTGTTGTGTGTAGGTTTTGTGTTTATGTTAATAATCCACACATTGCTTATGCTAATTCTAAATCAATTTTCACAAGCAAATTGAGCATCTTTGTTAGGTGTAGTGCCTAAATTAAATTACTGTCACAACTTTGGTATTATTTTCTTAGCATAAATAGAATAAGAATGTATTCTTCTGTTCTTTTTATTTGTTAAGGTCCATATTTTTTAGGATGGTCTAAAGTTGGGGTCTCTTTTTCATGGACTTCATTATGGAAGAACCATTTTAAGAATTGAATTAAATAATAAGTCATGTTTGAATTATTATAAGGCTTGTTATGAGAAAACAAACATGATGAATTAACTTTTAAAATAATTTACAAGACAAAAAAGTTATGATATTAACCTAATGAATTAAGGTATTGTTCTAATACGACACATTGATTTAGGGTCAGAACAATTGAATGCATGTTGTTTTCGGAGTCTTGTAAGCAAAATTTCATTTAGAATATATATGATATGGTGTTTCACGCGAGTACTTTTACTGGGAGAATCGAGCGGTTAAATCTACAATTGTGAAAGTAAGGATCTTCCATAACCATAAATCATGGGTTTTATGATTTTATAACTTTTTACGTATAAAAATAGAGTATATACTCAGACTGGTTAGACCAAACGGTTTAAACGTTTTGTATTTCTTATGCAAAAATGTTGTTTCTATTCCATCAACAGCCCATGTCTTATTTTCCCAGGCTTGTATTTGTACATCCCAAAAGCCCAATTAATACGGGCCCAATTAAAACTGGAAAGTTCGTTAGGAAGTTGGTAACGAACATGACACTGCGCGCCTTCCAACGGCTACCTGAACAACCACTCACCTGTCTCGTTCACACAAACAAAATGAACCCCATTTTTAACAAAAGAACAAAAATAAACATTTCAATCCCAAATCAAACCAAAATAGTAGTAATTTTGAATAAAACCACACTCAATTTATTTGTAATCATCAAATTCAACCCATCTTCAACCTCTTGCAATCCAAATGACAGTTCACTCCCTCTTCGCCTCTCTGTTTTCACTCCTCTGCCTCCTCCCACCTCCCACAGGTACCTCTCAACATTCTTGTTTGGTTCCCGAGAAAACATAACAGAAAATCTACTCAAACCTATTTTTTCTTCCTTATCTTGCAGCTGGTGTCCCCATCGGGATCTGCTACGGCCGCATCGCCGACAACCTCCCGCCTCCCTCCGACGTCATGGACACGCTCAAATCCAACGGCATCACCAGCGTCCGCGTCTTCAATCCCGACCCCGCCACCCTCCAATCCCTCTCCGGCACCGGAATCAGCCTCGTCGTCGGCGTCCCCAACGAGCACCTCCCTTTCCTCGCCGCCGGCACCGCCGATTTCGCTCTCACCTGGCTCCAATCCAACATCTTCCTCCACATCCCCACCGACCAGATCCAGTACATCGCCGTCGGGAACGAGGTCTTCCTCCAAGATCCGTACAACACCCCCCACGTGGTTCCGGCGATCTTGAATCTCTACCAAGCGCTTCAAAATCTCGGCCTCGAAAACGACATCAAGCTCTCGTCGCCGCAAGCCGCCTCGGTCCTGTCCGGTTCGTTCCCTCCGTCCTCTGCAACGTTCGATCCGTGTATCCGAACCGCCATGGCCGCTCTGCTTCAATTCTTGGCCTGCAGTGGCTCGCCGTTTATGGTCAATGTGTATCCATTTCTCAGCTACGCGAAGAATCCGGATCCGTTGTCTTTGGATTATGCTCTGTTTGGGGGTGTGAATTCGTTTGCGGATGGGAATTTGGTGTACAGCAATCTTTTCGATGCGAGTATTGATGCGTTTTTGTATGCGATGGAGAAGGAAGGGTACGGCGGAGTTCCGGTGGTGGTGACGGAGACGGGGTGGCCAACGGCGGGCGGGGAGGGGGCGAGTGTGGCGAATGCGATGGCGTATAATGGGAATGTGGCGAGGCGGGTGCTGAACGACGTCGGGACGCCGAAGAGGCCCGGAGTGCCGATGGAGGTGTACTTGTTTGATTTGTTTGATGAGAACTTGAAAGGTGGGCAAGAGTATGAGAAACATTTTGGGATTTTTAGGCTTGATGGGGTCAAGACCTATGATCTCACCTTTTGTTGATAGAATTGAACTAAGTGGGATTTGATTGTAATGTGAAATATATCAACAATTTGATTATGCGATTTTTTTTTTTCTTAAACACAATCAAAATTTTAACACTCAAGATAGTTGTTCGAAAATTTAAAATACAAAAATACAGGTTGAGAAAAGATGGATATATCTTGAATCTGCCAAAATTTAGAAAAAGATAGTCGTTCTTTTAACTTAATTTAGAATTAAGAGTAGATGTTATTAATTTTTCTTGAAGTTCGACCTGGTCACAAAGAAAACACGATGTGTCCTCTCATCTACTTGTCACTAGTAAGTGATTAAAATGACTTAATTCGTCATTTCAAGTTACTAAACTCTTTTTAAAACGAACGTCTATCCTATAGTTAAGAGATACGAGTGAAAATTATATCTTACACTTAATAGCACTTTTATCAAATTATCTCACTTTAACTCTTTCTTTGGGTCGACCAACAACTTACGTCCAGCATCACTTAGATACCGTAGTTTCTCAGTTCGAGTCATTTCGTGGGTACTTTTCTTATTCTCCTTCCAGGAACTCTATGTTAACTTAGTTAGTAGAATCATTTGGGAGAATTCAAATTAGTGTTAGGGTTGGTAGAGATTTTTGAAAGCGTTCACACACTACAGTAGTTAGTTGGTAGTGTTGTTTCGGATAGTTCATATATAGTCTAAATATTTTAATGATCTATCTACAAAAAGAATGTTAGGTTTTGCCAAAATCGTTATAAAAAATATTCGGATATGATGAAAAGCACTCCACTCCAAAAAGACATTACATTATCAAGTGAGAATGGACAAAATCCATTACATGATACATACAAATTTCTTTATAAAGAAAGAGATGTTCATTTTTTAATAAATTATTTAGGTAAATTTGACTCATATTTCTGACAAAAATGATTTTTTTGTTCTTCCATTTGTCATTTTTCTACCAGAAATGCAATTTCTTTTATCTTTTCCTTCTTTAGTAGCTTACTTTTCTTTTGTTGTTGAAGCAGAATCATTCCTTAATTGTTCCACGTTGTTTTTACGCACAAATTTGCAAAGAAAATTCCATTTCCACGCAACGGTAAAGAGGTTCTCTCACTCTCACACTATAAAAACAGAGCTCGCTCACATGAAACCCCACCCAGCAACACAAACAAAACACTCCATTTCACTTCACTTCAATTTTCATAACAGAGGTTCTGGCTATGGAAGCCGATTCTCAGACCATCAATGCCCTTTTAGGCACCGCAGAGAGGGACTTCCTCGTTCGCAACAATGGTGATCAGGTAATTTAATTTTCAGCTACCCATTTCAGTTTTATTGCAATTTTTGAACTACCCATTTCGTTTAAATGATCATTTAAGTGCTTATTTACTTTCTGGTACATCAAAGTTGCAAACTTTGGTGAATATAGGATCTGAAGTTTCTATAGAAAATCAATTACAGTGTACAGTGTACAATTCTGGTTTTTGCAGGTTAAGATTGGCAGCTTAAAGGGGAAGAAGATTGGGCTGTATTTTTCAGCATCATGGTGTGGCCCGTGTCGGCGCTTTACTCCAACTTTAATTGATGTGTACAATGAGGTCTCCTCAAAAGGTGATTTTGAGATCATCTTCTGTTCAGCTGATGGAGATGATGAGTCCTTCAATGGATACTTCTCCAAGATGCCATGGCTTGCTATCCCCTTTTCGGATAAGGCCACGCGTGACCACCTCAACACAGTGTTCAAAGTAAAGGGAATTCCCCATCTTGTGATCCTCGGTGACAATGGAAAGATCTTGAATGATTCTGCAAATGGGATGGTTATAGAGTATGGAGCTGAAGCTTACCCATTTACTAAAGAAAGGATCAGAGAATTGGAAGAGAAAGAAGCAGCGGCGAGGAGGGAGCAGAGTTTAAGATCCCTTTTGGTATCTGATTCGCGCGATTTTGTTGTAACAGCTCAAGGAGAAGAGGTCAGTTTCTATCCAATGTAGCTATTAACTTGTTATTGGCTTTAGTCTTGAAATGTATTGCTTATCGATCTTTTAATGTATCTAGGTGCCGGTTTCTGAGCTCGAAGGGAAGGTAGTAGGTCTGTTTTTTGCTGTGGATTCGTACGAAACAAGTGCTTTCACTCGAAAGCTTGAGGAAGTTTACGGGAAGTTGAAGGATATGGGAGAGAGTTTTGAAATAGTGTTGATATCATTTGATGAGGTTGAAGAATGGTTCATGGAAATGTTTGAAAACATGCCTAGTAGTTGGTTTGCTTTGCCTTTTAAGGACAAGAGTTGTGCCAAGCTGTCTCGATACTTCGAGGTCTCAACCTTTCCCACATTAGTTATCATTGGTCCAAATGGAAAAACACTTCATTGTAATGCTGTTGAAACTATTAAAGAACATGGAGCTCTAGCATACCCATTTACCCCAGAAAGGATGGCCGAGCTAGCAGCGATGGAGAAGGCAAAAGAAGAGGCTCAAACTCTTGAATCGTTGCTGATATCCGAGGATCGAGACTTTGTCATTGGAAAGAATGGATCAAAGGTAAGAAATTTTGAAACATTTCGTTTCATAGTATGTTCCCAGGATGACAGTCAATTGCAAAATGTGTCAAGTATAGGATAACTACATGTAATTATCTCTTCTATTTAATTGACAATGAATCGTCTTGTATTTCAGATTCAAGTGTCCGATCTAGTAGGCAAGATGATCCTCATATACTTCTCAGCCCATTGGTGCCCTCCATGCCGCAACTTTACACCAAAGCTTATTGAAGCATACAACAAGATTAAGGCAAAACACGACGCATTTGAGATCATATTTGTATCTTGGGACAGAGAGGAGGCTTCGTTCGATGAGTACTTTTCGGGAATGCCATGGTTAGCGCTTCCCTTTGGCGACAAGAGAGAGTCAATTTTAAGTAGCAAGTTTAGGGTCAGTGGCATTCCTAAGCTTGTAGCTATTGGATCAAATGGTCGGACCATCACGAGGGAAGCTGTGGACCTCATATCAGTACATGGATCGGATGCCTATCCTTTCAGCGATGAGCACGTAAAGGAGATAGAAGCGAAATTTGATGAGATGGCGAAAGAGTGGCCCGAGAAGATAAAGCATGAACTCCACGAGGAGCACGAGCTTGCACTTACTCGGTGCAGGGTATATGGGTGTGATGGATGTTGCCAAGGGGGACACATATGGTGCTACTATTGTGCTGTGTGTGATTTTAATCTCCATCCCAATTGTGCTCTGGGGGAAGAGAAAGAATCTGAAGATGGTGCTAGAGAAGGTTGGGTCTGTGATGGAGAGGTCTGTTCCAAAGCTTGAAGGTGTTGTATGTTGAAGCTATGTTTTGAGATCATCTTAGGTTTTTCTTTGCTTTCAAATGGGTTTGCTTTTCTATTTTGTGTGCCTTTTTTTTCTCTCCATGTAATGTTCAAGCTTGAAAGGACTCTTTGCAAGCTGAGCTTGAAGTGTTGGGTTTGCTTGCATTGGTGTATTTGTATGAGTATTTTGGTGTGTTTTTGAATAATATCATAATTTTGGCCACTACCATCTTTAAATCAATGTATATGTTAAATGACCCAAATTTGTACCACAACTTGAGGTCAAAATTGCCAATTTTATGGCATATGGCAAGGCTGACAATTTGGATTATGACTCGTGACATAACACGAACACGACACAAAGTTAAAAATTTCAATGTAATTAAGTTCATGTTGAGCAACTCAACATGTTTAATGATCGGATCGTGTTTGTCTCTAACTCATGTAAATTGTTTATTGACCCACCTATTTATGACTAAAAATGTAAAGTTTCAATATAAATTCAATGGATAAAATATATCGGACCGTGTCAAGTTGGATACTTTGGAACCTAATTATTTAAACATATTAGTCGTATCATGTTGCGTATTACCCTTTTATATACGACTCATGTTTGTGTCGTGTAATTCAATCCATAAACAAGTCGGATTCGAGTTACTAATTTAACAAAATACTAAATTTCAACACAAAATGAACCCAAACAGTTTTGGCTAACTTTGGGCCAAGAATGCTAGAATATGAGCATGGCCTATGGGCCTGTGATCTACAGAACTCAATCTGGACCTGGACCTTGGTGGTGTCTACGCGCCACCGTTGGATTGGAAATCCGAAAAAAAAAAAAACAGATAAAGCTACAAGTCCAGTCCAGGCGACCTACAGTAGACGAACGCGTGGCAGATTAGCACTCGCTACAGCACAATACACATCATGTGGATCACGTGCCGGTACGCCATGGCCGCCAGACTCGGAAACTGAAAGGAAGGATATTGAAACAGAGCTTTTGCTTGTCTAAATTTCCAAACTTTTTCAAATACTCATTTTTTTGGTCTCTTTTCTTTTAATTTCACGCAGATTCTGCTTTTGTAATGAGTGTATGCTCGTAGTCAACCAGAGATCTGTTTTCTGTAAGTAAATCTTATGAACTTGTTGGGATTTCTCTTTCCTCTCCGGATTATAATGAGATTACATTTATTTATTGTGTTTTTTTGTGATTATTTCTTGTGAATTCTATAATGGGTCGTGCTTGTTTTTTGGTTTTGATTGGTTTTGTGGTCTAGATTTTCCCCAAATGTTGATGGGTTGTGCTTGCTTTTTCTGATTTGACTCTGGTTTTTGGGACAATTGGGAACAAATCTTTCTGGATTTTTAGGAGCACTGGAGGTGAAATTGGGTTCTTGGCATATGTATTTCATAATTTTTATATGGAGAATTTCCCTTTTTCCCCTTCAAGTAAATGTGATTATGGTTGGTTGCTACATACATACCTTTAATCAGCTGTAATAATTAATAAGAATGATTGGTTTATAGTTAATTGAGGAAAAGCCCTTGATGTCATCCTTTTGATTATAGGTTATCTTGTTGCAAACTCGGGTTTAGTTGAAGAAGCTTTTGCTAATTTCTAGTGTCCTTTGTCTTCTTACTGAAGTGCCTTGATTTGACCACTTATCCATCTGCTTTCTTGAGGAGTAGGAGATCAAGAACTAATGTCGTTCATCTCAAAATAGGGAGATTGTTTGATTTTGTATAGCTAGATCCTACATGTGTGCTCTATCTCACTCAATAGTATCATTATCTGTTTTCTATATAAGATGCATACCTTATCCTCAGTGAATATCTCTGCCTCAAACTGCGAATATAGGTTATATATATTATTTATGACATATACTTGAAACTTAGATTGAATAAACTTTGCAAACAATTCAGGATTTAATGGGTGAATCAAAAGACACCAAAGCGAGGATTGATATCCCAGAGAACACTAGAAATGGACGACTCAAGGCACTTGATCGGTCATTTCCAAATTTTCTCACTCATCTCCATAACAAGCTCCAGATTTCTCTGCAGGTCAATTAGTTCTCTTAAAATCCCTAAGCTGTCAACCATATATTAAGTTTTTTTTTTTTTTTTTGACAATAAAGCTCTTCTATTTGGTCAGTCTCGTCTCAAGAAGTTAGCAAAAGACAGTGAGGGAGTAAGCTCAGCTATCTCTAGTTGGAAGGAGAGAGGATCATCTACTGCTTTGGAAATCAACCTGGAGAAGCAATTGCAAGCTTGGAGAGAAAATCCTGATTGGACGGATCAACCTCCAGAAATAAAGGTACAGAAGTTTTAGTAGAGTAGTAGGCAACTAGGCAAGTGCTTCAGATTTGGATGGTTTTCTGGAAATGATAAAATTTGTTCAATCAGCATTATATCATGCATCACAGTAAAATGGTTTGAGTTAAGCCAGAAGTGTGTTGTTGAAAGGATAAAGAAAGTCTAAACTAAAGTTACAAGGTTGTGCATTTTTGCCAGCCATATTGACGTGTGCAAATCTTGACCTATGCTTTTTTTCTCAGTGTTAGGTATATATAAATCTAGCAGTATATTACATACCATAAGATGATATTTTGGAGAGAAAAGCATGATGTCCCTCAAATCATACTTACATCCCAATTTTTATATTATTTTATGGTCGTCAAACACATGCTGAGCGGAGAAGGGTAATCCTTAATTATCTTGCTTGATTGCTTATTATGGATTTGATAGGTTTGCATGGTATCCACCAATGCCACAAGTCCTTCAAGTTACAAATTATACACTAATGTAATTTTTGGCAGGTCAGCGTGCCGAAAGGGTCACTATGTAACCTTAATGTAAAAGTGAATGCTGGATTGCCCCCAGATGCTGTGTACAATATTGTTATAGACCCTGATAATAAGAGGGTGTTCAAGAATATTAAGGTAAGTGGCATCTTTCCACCCACTCTATCTTTCGTATTCAAAGAGTAAACGACAACTCGTAACATGTAAACATGCTACTAATTGTCTCCTTGATTGATCTATTTGAGGAGTACAGGGTAATTGTATGTGCCAATTTAACACTGATATCTTGAATAGGAAGTGGTATCCAGAAAAGTTTTGGTCGATGAAGGTGAAAGGCAAGTGGTTGAAGTTGAGCAAGCAGCTCTATGGACGTTCCTGTGGTGGTCAGGAACAATCTCTGTCCATGTTATAGTTGACCAAAACAGAAAAGATCACTCAGTAAGGATTAAGTACCGTTCTATTATACAATGGTTAATGCTATACTTGTCATCAAATGAATTTTCGATTAAAAACTTATCAACTGATTTAGTGGCTATTATCTTAAGGTCAGCATTGTCTGTAACATAATACATGTACACACACACACGGGTAATTTGTCTCTACTATCCTCACACTTTGTGACAAAGCATATAGTGGTTAATGTGAAGATGAATCTTCCTAGGAATAGAACTCATGTCCATGTGAACATTGAAAGACCTATGAAAAATGCAACCCTATTTTCTTTATATCATACTCTGAGCAATATGATTAACGTTTTTGAAATTTTTAAGATTCAAAAAATGTAAAGTTACACACACGTGCACTCTGAGCATGCACTAGACTCTACATTGATCTTAACATAGCCATTCTCATGCTTTGGTAAGCTAGATAGAGCTCTTTTAGATTTTACTGATTGATTTGTTTACTATTACCACCTCATCGCTACGACACATCACTCCATCCAACATTATTAGTATAATCCTTCACCCGGTTCATCTTTTAATCAAGAAATTTTATTGCGATCATTTTAATCTTTAATCATTTGTCTCCCAGATGAAGTTCAAGCAAGTGAAAACAGGGTTTATGGAAAAATTCGAAGGCTGCTGGAGAGTGGAACCCCTATTTGTGGATGAAATGACTTGTTTTCCCTTCAAACCCAAAACATGGGAAGAGTATTGTTCATGCACAAAAGGCAAAGGAAGGATTGGATCGAAATTGAGCTTAGAGCAACTAATCCAGCCAGCCATTGTTCCACCCCCGCCTATTTCTTGGTACCTCAGAGGAATCACTTCCAAGACCACTGAGATGTTGGTGAATGATCTTCTTGCTGAAACTGCCCGAATAAGAGGAGGTTTCAATGATGTAAAATGTAATGAAGGCCTTGAAACGCAAATGCCTCAGAGTATATGCGATGATACGTGCTTAGTTGATAATATACGTAATATAAAAGAAAGATGGGCTCTGCGTAGGAGACACCGAAGAAGGCGACTGATTGTTAAGTAATGTGATTATGAGTGGATTGTAATCTTCAACTTCACGGCCATATGTTGTATTGTAATTTTTTCTGTAATTCCATAATAGCAAGAGCTTTCATAAAATTGATTTGTATGTGTCCCTCAATTCACTGTTGCTACAAGCTGCCATTGGAGGCAAATCTCTGAATCTGCCCTGCTTTATTTGAGCTAAATTAATGGAATGCAAAGGGAGGGACAGTATGTAAGTAAATCTTATTCAGACTTCTGATAATTTGACAGTTACACACAACACATACATTCTATGCATCCTTGTTCGGTTTGCTAATCTGCATAGACACTACATTCTATGCTTTGCTCGTCGAATATATCTCCATTTTGTTCGATATTATCATGCACCACGAGACCATTTGAGTCATGGTTTTTGTACTTCAAGAATGTGCCAATGGCGCCAATAAACCCCTGATGTTGCAGAAACACTGCTTTTATATTGCCTCCTGACCTGTAAAGAGTATATGATATAAATTATCAAAAGTTAAGATAAAATTACAATTAGTTTCATAAAGCAGATTCAGTATCAATATATCATTAGTTCATAACAAGAACCAACTTCCATTTGATTACCAGAAATCAACTGTAGTAGAAATTATTTCCATGGTAGCACGACTCCGAATGAAAGATCCGCTGAAAATTAAGCGCTTGTGCCCAAATCGAAATGCATTCAAGCAAGCCATCTGAAAATGAACTATTGAACATGTAATCTACTGATTTTTAACTTTATTAACAAACTTGACACAAGCATAGTTATAGTTTATGAACCCAAAAAATACGAGTAGCTTGTCCAAATTTTTTTCCATATAACTGACCTCTCCAATATTATTTGATATCATTCTCAAGAGAGAGCAAGCAATATCTTCAGGCTTGTAATCTTCAAGTTCTTTGTTATCATACATAGCCTTCCCAAAGCAAGAAGCAACAAATGTGGATGAAATACAGAAACCAGGCTGTAGTCATTGATTGAAGATTATTAATGTCATCATTTTAAAATGGAAAAAAACTAAAACGAAACTAACAAGGTCAACACATACCTTAGTGTAGTCCAGTCCACCACTGAGGTCTCCAATGAGAATGTCTATATCTCTGTTATCTCCTCGTTCGCTCAACGCCAGCAACTCGTCAAAACTAAGATAGAAAGAAACCTTTTAGCCCTATATGAAAAATCTATCAGATGATTATCAGATGAAGCTAGAATTGCATAACCTCTTGCACTTTGTCAAAAGCCTTCCCAAACCCCAAAAAGTTCCTCCAGCAATATCTGTTCCACCAATTGGCTCGTACTTGTCACCGACATCAACCTAACATATATAAACAAAGAAGAAATGTTAAAGTTGTTGAGTTTTAGACAAATGAAACAAGAAAAGTTATTAAAGTAGATTAGAATACCTTAGTTGTGGTAACACCCGTCCCAATATTAACAATCATGTATGGATAGAGATCATCGTCGATCTGCACATACTCCTTCTGACCATTCATGTATGTAAAAGCTTCTTGATGGACAGTCTGCTAAAAGAACATTTGTAGTGAATGCACAAGAATGGTCTTGTAAGCACATGAGTGTCAAATTATGTAAACGAATAGTTTCTCACCTTAAGCAGAAAACTTGCACCAGCCACAAGTGTATCCATTTCATCTTCCTGTTCAATACATATCCCAAGCTTTTCTTCAAAGATGCTTGAAAATTTGTATGCTCCAGCACCAGTGGCCTTCTCATACATAGATAGTGAGTGGGTAAGAATCATATTTCAGAATTACATATCATCAACTGCACAATCTGTTAACTGAACTTTTAGTTTGCAATAGCTCTCTTCTTTTACCTTAATGATGATCTTGTCACTGGTGGGAGCCTTGTGAAGCTGACTTCCTGATTTTCATTCATAAGAACATGACATGAGGAACAATAATAGTACTCATCCATGGACAATAATGAATACGTCGCAACAATAATCAAAACAAGATAATGCATCCGTACCACGAAGGTGCAACATCTTGGAACTGATAAAATCTAAGCAATCATTCATCTCGGTATATTTAAAAGTAGTGAAACGAAGCCTCCCGCGAAGAAGAGTATGCTCATTTGCTAATTTCTCCCCCTTATCACCATCATCACTCTTTCTTGAGAAATACACCAATTTGATGAGAGAGCCTGCAACATCATATTACTCAGTAAATAAACATAGGTTAATATCATAATAGTCTATACAGATAGCATGAACTTGGTATCAAGACATACAAGGAAGCTCCTGCTTTGTAAAATGTTTTAAAAGTTACCTCCAAGATCCAAGGCCAAATGAGACATATAACTAGTATCTGACATTTCAGTTTTCTGGGAATGCCCTTCAATTTCAAGATCATTGGAGTCCATTTTTTTGCTTTATGTTTTCAGATATATGCTACAGTTGTTACAGGTCAATATATAGGGTTTGAGTCCTAGCAATTTAGGTACTATAATTAAACTAATAACCTCAAGAACAAGATAACGATGAACTGTCATCTTCTTAAATAGGTTAGAAGTACTGCAGAACATGCTATTTAAGGAGCTTAAAGAGTAAGGTTCCATAACACAACTCATAAGACCAAAAAACACTTTTTGTTGATTGTAATGTCAACTGAGATGGCCTGGTTTTGTGTCAAATGGATATTTCTTTATACAGTTGCTTTATAGGCAAGTTATATACGTAGATGTTGAAGTGAGTAATACAGTTCTCCTGCATTGAAAAAATATTAAGAGAATGATGAGCTGAATACAATGGTGAAACGTAAATCCTAATAATAAGGTTATCTTTCAGTCGTGGAAGCCCAAACCATTGTTTGTAACCTCATTTATGAAATTTAACATGATATTAGAGCTGGTTTTGATTCAAGTTTGAGTTCGTTTATGTTGCCTCCCCATGTGGTCTCGGACCCACTTGCAGATGGACATGCCTGCAACGGTCCACATGTTGAAGAAAAATACCCACATTGAGAGGAGTGCCGATTTGAAAGTCTCTCAATTGTGCACGTGTCGAGCTTACTGATAATTGAAAAATGTGAGGCTCGTACGTGAAGGGAAGTGTTGAAGTGGTGGCTAAAGTTGCCCCGCATTGGAAACTTATAAGATAAAGTGATTATATATCATTATGCAAGTGAAACTCTACTAACAAGACTAACCTTTTATTAGTGGAAGTCATCAAAGTAATGAAAACCCAAGCTATTGTTTGTTTGTAGCCCCATTTATGAAACAGAACAAAAAGAAAATAATAGAATTGTTATAACAAACTGATATTCAGTTAATTAGTATTTTTATAATTGGGCTTTTGAGTTGCAATTCAAACTAGCTATTAGCCCAACTTTCCCAGTTTTTCTTGGCATCCAAACAAGGAGAGGATATGCAAACAAAATGCAAGTAAATTTTATTCAAAATGATGATCATAACATTCATTTGTAAATAATAACACAACATACATATTGTTCCAATTCAACAATCATAGGAAGTTAACAAACTAGTTATGCAATTTGCCAATCCTCATACATTTATACTACATTCTATGCTTTGCTCATCACACAAATCTCCATTTTCTTCAGAACTGTCCATCATCTCATTGTGCACCACCAAACCATTTGAGCCATAGTTTCTGTACTTAAGGAATGTGCCAATTGCACCATTAAACCCCTGATGTCCCAAAAACACTGCTTGAATACTACCTCCTGAACTGAATATATACAACCACAAAATGTATTAGCAACATATTGCAATGATATGAATAATCACAATTTAGTTTCATAAACCAGCTTGAATATCCATATATTTACCAGAAATTAATGGTATTAGAAATTACATCCATGCTAGCATGATTCCGAATGAAAGATCCACTGAAAACTATGCGCTTGTGCCCAAATCGGAGAGCATTCATGCAAGCATACTGAAAATGAATCAACATTATGAATTTGGTACTCTGAAGTTAAAACAATAAGTATGCTAAAAGTGCCAAATACATTCCTAAGAACAGACCTGCGCGATATGATTCGATATCATTCTTAAGAGGGACAGAGCAATATCTTCAGGCTTGTAATCTTCAAGCTCCCTCTCATCATACATAGCCCTCCCAAAGCTAGAACAAACGAATGTCGATAACACATGGAAACCAGGCTGTAGTCATCACTAAAAGATTAGTAAAAACCACAAAAGATCGAAAACAAGGTTTCAATGTACATTTTATATACCTGGGTGTAGTCCCTTCCACCATTCATGTCTCCTATAAGAATGTCTACTGCTTTGTTATCGCCCCGCTTACTCAACTCGACCAACTCATCGAAACTGAAGTAGAAAATTAAAGTGACCTTTTATGGACTGTCGCCGAGTAACAATAAGATGATGCTAGAATAGAATTACCTCTTGCACTTGGTTAAAAGCTTCCCCAAACCCCAAAAAGTTCCTCCACCAATGTCTGTTCCACCAACTGGCACACACTTGTCCTTGGCATCAACCTAATATAAGAACAAATTAAACAAAGAAGCTAGCAATGTTAGAGATGGTATAAGGTGAAAGTACTAGAACAGTGATTGAAGTGGATAGTTTATAACAATACCTTAGTTATGGTAAAACCCGTCCCCATATTAGCAATTGTAAATGGATAAAGATCAGTGTCGTCGATCTGCACATACTCCTTCTGACCATTTATGTATGTAAAAGCTTCTTGATGGACACTCTAATCACAGAACAATCAAAACAGTTATAGATAATGACCAATATCAATTTGGTTGATAACAAAGCCAAAGATAAGTGAACCATATATTCTTACCTTAAGCAGAAAAGTTACTCCATCCACAACTGCATCCATTTCATCTATCTGTTCAATACGTATCCCGAGCTTTTCTTCGAAGATGCTTGAATATTTGTATGCCCCACCCCCAGTGGCCTATATCATATATAGATAGTAAATGTCACATGTCAAGATGAGCTAGCTGCACAATATCAGTTAGCTGAAATTTTAGTTTTCAACAGTTTTCTTTACCTTAATGATCATGGTCTTGTCACTTGTGGGAGTCTTGTTATGCTGAGTACTATCTGAGATTTTCAATTTAGATTCACACAGAAAAGAACAATGTTACAAAACAAGAAAACTCAGATCCCTGTTTGGTGCATTTAGTTTGTGTCCTGTAAGGTTTTTCTTGAAATACAAGGACATAGATACGTACCAATCTTGGATCTGATAAAATCAAAGCAATCGTTGATCTCGGTATATTTAAATTTAGTGAAATGAAGCCTCCCGAGAAGACGAGTACCCTCATTTGCTGATTTCTCCTCCTGATCATCATCCACACCATCACTCTTTCTTGAGAAATACACCAATTTTATGAGAGAGCCTGCCAACAACATTATTGCAATATGACTATTTTGAGATCATCCTCTTAAAACAAATTGATCTAATTTGTTGATGCTATAGTATACATAAAATCTTGAAGCAAGCTATGCACAACTCATGAAGATTAACAACAAATACACACAACAATATCAACAAAACAGTGAAACAATAGAGAAATTTGTGCTTTTTCTGTGAAGCTGGTTCAAACTAAGCTATCCCAATAAAGTTGTAAAATGTTTAAGAAGATTACCTCCAAGATCCAAGGCCAAATGAGACATATGTTCAGTACTTTTTTGGGAATTTCCTTCAACTTCAACATCTTTGGAGTTCATTTCTGGGTTCTTTTCACTCTTCTATCACCAATAGGGTTGCTATTTTTAGATGATTACAAGTCAAAATTTATAGGGAAATTTAGTTGACTATATATATCTTGAAGTGGTACCCAAAAAAAAAAAAACATTGGCTTGCAAAAGGTTCAATCTCCTTACATTTTGCATTGAATGTGTTAATTAAAGACTGGGTTTTATATATTGAAGACGTACACTCCTTCAGTTTTGTGTTACATGCATATGCCATCTAAGTCTTGATTTAATTTTTGGCTACCACTTAATAAATAAATTATACTACATGTTGTATGGGTGGAAGGGGACAATTTTTTATTTTCTTATTCGTACTAATGACAAAAATTAGTAAAAAAGTGTGAACAAATTTGTCAAAATCAATTTTAACAGAACAGAGAAAAAATATGCAAATAAAAGTTCTTGTGTTCTAACGAATTGTAGTTTATGTGTTTTTTAAACTGCGAATTGTGTGTCTGAAATTTGAATTATGTCACGAATCGAATATAATTGTTTCTCTCAATAGTGCCTCCTAGACCTTGTGATGAGCCATATTAATCTTAATAACTTCAAAATAAAAATAACTTAGACAGTGATTTGGAATATGAGATTAGTTGGTTTTATATCAAGTGGATATTTATTTTATATACAGTATCTTTACATGCAAGTTTTTTTTTTTTTTTTGAAAGGATCTTTACATGCAAGTTAATTATAATCACATGACATGAGAACCCAAAATAAATGTTCATTGCATTGCCACTTGACTTTTAAATTAAATAATCCAGTGATTACCATAAAAAAAATTCCTGTTTTGCCGCTAATTTCATCCTAGCCAGATCAAAGATTAATATGTACTTGAAAAGTAAAAAAAAAAATTCGTTCTAAATCTTTGCTTAATTCACATATATAGTGGTTTGCTTCTTCCTCAAGTCATTGCAATAATTTGAACATTGAGACCAACGCCCAAACATTTTACTCATAATGCACCAAGCTGATAGCATTCATTTATTCATGATAACACAACATTTTGAAAATTACATGAAAATTCCGTGCAACTTAAACGTTACAGCTAATTCTTCGATTTCTTGACCGTATACACTACACTCGATGCTTAGTTCATCGGATAATTCACCATCTTCTTCAATCTTATTATGCACCACTACACCATTTGAGTTATGAATCTTGTACGTGAGAAATGCTCCTATTGCTTGAACAAACCCCCGATGTCGCAAAAACACTGCTTTTACACTGCCTCTTGACCTGAAAATGAAATAAAGTACATATAATATGTAAATGTTGAAGTACTAGACCAAAGTTCTTATAATGTACTATTAATTTTTTTTATTACCAAAGATGAACAACATCAGAAATGATGTCCATTGTAGCGTGACTTCGAATGAAAGATCCGCTAAAGAACACGCGTTTAAGCCCAAACTGAAGTGCACCCGAACAACCCATCTGCAAATGAATCAACAAATTTGTAACTGTATCATAGATATATGCTTCTAATTAGTTTTGGCACAAACAAGCTAAACAACAATATGCTAACCTGTCCGATATTGTTTGATATCATTCTTAAGAGTGCACAAGCAATATCTTCGGGTTTGTAATCTTCGAGCTCCTTATTATCATACATAGCCTTGCCAAATCCGAGTGTCGCCATAAATTTCATGCCGGCCGGCTGTTGTCACAAGTTATGAAGTATTTCTTCAATTTTTCAAGAAACTGTTTTCAGAAAACTGAAAATTTTGTTTATTTGCACAGTTTTCCATTTGTATATATACCTTAGCGTTGACGTAGTCCCTTCCACCGGTGATGTCTGCAACAAAAATGTCTGTAGCTTGATTATTGCCATGTTGACTCAACTCCAGCAACTCATCAAAACTGAAGTACAAATCAAAATTTATAAGTATATTGGATATGAAATTAACAATATTATTCAGTTGATACTAAATTTACAAGTATATATAACCTATTGCACTTTGTGAGAAGCCTTCGCAATCCCCAAAAAATTCCTCCACCAATGTCTGTTCCGCCAATTGGCTCGCACTTGTCACCCGCATCAACCTTGCTCACAGAAAAACCCGTGCCCATATGAACAATAATGTATGGATAGAGATCATCGTTGTCGATCTGCACATACTCTGTCTCACCATTCATGTGTGTAAAAGCTTCTTGTAAAAATAAATGCAGATATTATGCCCTGAACGGGAGATTTTATGTAAAAGTCGGAAAAGTTATTTATAGTTTGTTACAAGCATGGAATTGTACAAATATGTATACGAGAACATTAGATACACTTACATCATTTTGGGCCTATAATCGCAGTTATTGTTTGCAGTTTCGATGCAATTTTATTGGGCCTATAATCG